>JAECUM010096227.1:0-127415 GCA_016617855.1 Megalonaias nervosa
AATCGGCATGTCTTAAACCGGTTAGAACCGGTTTCGAACCGGCCAGAACTGGTCAGAACTGGTTAGAACCGGATGAATCCGGTTTCAACTGGTTCTAAGCGGTTTGAAGCGGTTTAAGCCGGTTAAAACCTTATATAAATTGGTCCACAAAGGACTTTTTACATGCAATCGGCATGGCCCAAACCGGTTAGAATAGGTTTGGAACCGACCCCAACTGGTTAGAACTAGTTGGAACCGAATGGAACCGGTTTCAGCCAGTTCTAACCGGTTTGAACCGGTTCAAGCCAGTTTAAATCCTTCCAGAAAGGAATAGTTGCATGAAATTGACATGTCCTATATCGATTACAACCGGTTTGGAACCAGTCAGAGTTGGACAGATCTGCTTAGAACCGGATGGAACCTGTTTCGGCTGGTTCTAACCGGTTTGAACAGGTTTAAACCGGTTAAAACCTAGCATAGATCGGTCCACAAATAACTTTTTCACGTGCAATCGGCATGGCCCAATCAGGGTAGAACTGGTTTGGAACCGGCAACAACTGGTTAGAACTGGTTGGTACCGGACAGAACCGGTTTGAACCGGTTCCAAGCGGTATGACGCGCTTTAAACCTGACCAAATCCATCCAGAAAGGACTTGTTACATGAAATCGGCATATCCTAAACTGGTTGGAACCGGTTTGGAACCTCTCAGAAATGGTCAGAACTGGTTAGGACCGGATGGATCCGGTTTGAACTGGTTCTAACCGGTTTGAACTGGTTCAAACCGGTTAAAACCAAGTATAAATCGGTCCACAAAGGACATTTTACATGCAATCAGTATGGCCCAAACCGGTTCCAACCGGTTTGGAACCGCCCCAACTGGCTATAACTGGTTGGAACCGGATGGAACCGGTTTGAACCGGTTCTAACCGGTATCACCCTCTTCAAACCGGTCAAAACCCTTCCAGAAAGGACTTGTTACATGGCATCTTCATGTCCTACACCGCTTAGAACCGGTTTGGAACCGGCCAGAACTGGTCAGAACAGTTAGAACCGGATAGATCCGGTTTCAACTGGTTCTAACCGGTTTGAACCGGTTTAAAACGGATAAAACATACTATAAATCGGTCCACAAAGGACTTTTTACATCCAACCGGCATGGCCGAAACCGGTTACAACCGGTTTTGAACTGGCCCCAACTAGCTAGAACTGGTTGGAACCGGCTTGAATCGGTTCTAACCGGTTTGACCCGGATGAAACCGATTTAAATCCTTCCAGAGAGGAATTGTTGCATGAAATCGAGATGTCCTAAACCGGTTATAACCGGTTCCGCACCGGTCAGAGTTGGTCAGATCTGGTTAGAACCGGATGGAACCGGTTTCAACTAGTTCTAACCGGTTTTAACCAGTTTAAACCGGTTAAAACTTTGTATGAATCGGTCAACAAATAACTTTTTGCATGCAATATGCATGGCCCAAACCGGGTACAACTGGTTTGGAATTTCCCCCAATTGGTAAGATCTGGTTGGATCCGGATGGAACTGTTTTGAACCGCTTCTAACCGGTTTCACCCGGTTTAAACCGGTTAAAACCCTTCCAGAAAGGTTTCCTTACATGAAATCGGCATCTCCTAAACCGGTTAGAACCGGTCTCGAACCGGCCAGAACTGGACAGAACTGGTTAGAACCGGGTGGGAACGGTTAGAACTGGTTCTTACCGGTTTGAACCGGTTAAAACCTAGTATAAATCTGTCCACATAGGACCTTTTACATGCAACCGGCATGGCACAAACCGGTTAGAACCGGTTTGGAACTGGCCCCAACTGCTAAGAACTGTTTGGAACCGGATGGAACCGGTTTCAACTGGTTCTAACCCGTATGACCCGGATTAAACCATTTCAAACCTTTCCGGAGTGGACTTCTTACATGAAATCGGCATGTCCTAAACCGGTTATAGCCGGTTTCGAAACGGCCAGACCTTCTCTGAACCGGTTAGAACCGGATGAATCCGGCTTGAACTGGTTCTATCCGGTTTGAAGCGGTTTAAACCGGTTCAAACCTACTCTAAATTGGTCCACAAAGGACTTTTCACATGCAATCGGCATCGCACACACCGTTAAAACCGGTTTGGAACGGGCCCCACCTTGTTAAAACTGGATGGAACCGTATGGAACCCGTTTGAACCAGTTCTATCCGGTTTGACCCGGATGAAACCGGTTTAAATTCTTCGAGAAAGGAATTGTTGCATGAAATCGACATGTCCTAAACCGGTTACAACCGTTTTGGACCCGGTCAGAGCTGGACAGATCTGGTTTAAACCGGATGGATCCGGTTTGACTGGTTCTAACCGCTTTGAACCGATTTAAACCGGTTAAAATCTAGTATGAATCGGTCCACACACGACTTTTTACATGCAATCGGCATGGCCCAAAAAGGTTACAACCGCTTTGGAACAGGCCCCAACCGGTTAGAACTGGTTGGAACCGGATGGAACCGGGATGAACCGGCTCTAACCGGTCTGACCCGGTTTAACCGGTTCAAACCCTTACAGCAAGGACTTCTTACGTGAAATAGGGGCCCCGAGTGGCCGAGTGGTCTAAAGCGCTGATCGTTACGGATCACTGCCATCTCACCTCTGTCTGCGTGAGTTCGAGTCCAGGCTCGGCTAACGTGGGTACGTGAGAAAGTCTGCCAGTAGCTTCTCGTGGGTCGGTGGTTCTTCCCGGGGTTTTCCAGGGTTCTTCCTCCACCATTAATACTGGCCGCCATGTATAGCCTATCTTGTGCTGAAAAATGGCTTTAAACCCTATAGCAACAACAACTTACGTGAAATCGGCATGTCCTAAACCGGTTAGAACAGGTTTCGAACCGGCCAGAACTGGTTAGAACAGTTAGAACCGGATGGATCCGGTTTGAACTCTTTCTAACCGGTTTGAACCGGTTTGAACTGGTTAAAACTTAGTATAGATCGATTGACAAGGAACCTTTTACATGCAATCGGCATTGAACAGACAGGGTAAGACCGGTTTAGAACCAGCCCCAACTGGTTAGAACTGCTTGTAACCGGATGGAACCGTTTTCAAACGGTTCTAACCGAACTGACCCTGTTCAAAGCGGTTTAAATCCTTGCAGAAAAAACTTGTTACATCATATCGACATGTCCCAAACCGGTTGGAACCGGTTTAGAACCGGACAGAGTTGGTCAGATCTGGTTACAACCGGATGGAACCGGTTTGTACTGGTTCTACCTAGTTTGAAACGGTTTAAACCGGTAAAAACCTAGCTTAAATAGTTCAGCAAAGAACGTTTTACATGCAATCGGCATGGCCCAAACCGGTTGGAACCGGATTGGAACCGGCCCCAACTGGTTAGAACTGTTTGGAACCGGATCAACCGGTTTGACCCGGTTCTAACCGGTATGACCCGGATTAAACCGGTTAAAACCCTTCCAGAAAGGAATTGTTACATGAAATCGGCATGTGATAAACCGGTTGGAACCGGCCTGTAACCGGTCAGAACTGGTCAGAAGAGTTAGAACCGGATGGATCCGGTTTGAACAGGTTCTAACCGGTTTGAACCGGTTTAAACCGGTTAAAACCTAGTATAAATCGGTCCACAAAGTAATTTTTACATGCAATCGGCATGGCCCAAACTTGTTAGACCCGGTTTGGAACCGGTCCCAACTGGTTAGAACTTCTGGGAACTGGATGGTACCGGCTTGAACCGATCCTAACCGGTTTGACCCGGTTTAAACTGGATAAAACTATTCCAGAAAGGACTTCATACATGAAATCGACACATCCTAAATCGGTTAGAACCGGTTTGGAACCAGTCAGAGCTGGTCAGATCTGGTCAGAACCGGTTTCAACTGGTTCTAACCGGTTTGAACCGGTTTAAACCGGTTAAAACCTAGTATAAATCGGTCCACAAATTACTTTTTACATGCACTCGACATGGCCCAAACCGGGTTGAACTGCTCTGGAACCGGCCCCAAATGCTTAGGACTGGTTGGAACCGGATGGAACCGGTCTGAACCGGTTCTAACCGGTTTGACCCTATTTAACCCGGTTAAAACCCTTCCAGAAAGGACTTCTTACATGAGATCGGCATGTCCTAAACAAGTTAGAACCGGGTTCGATTTGGACAGAACTGGTTAGAACCGGGTTGAACCGGTTAGATCTGGTTCTAACCAGTTTGAACCGGATTAAACCGGTTAAAACCTAGTATAAATCGGTCCACAACGTACTTTTTACATGCAATCGGCATGGCCCAACCCGGTTAGAATTGGTTTGGAACCGGCCCCAACTGACTAGAATTGGTTGGAACTGGATGGGACCGGTTTGAAGGACTTGTTACAAGAAATCGGCATCTCCTAAACCGGTTAGAATCAGTTTGAACCGGTCAGAACTGGTCAGAACTGGTTAGAACCGGATGGATCCGGTTTGAACTGGTTCAAACCGGTTAAAACCTTGTACAAATCGGAACACAAAATACTTTTTACATCCAATCGGCATGGCCCAAACCGGTTAGAACCGGTTTTGAACCGGCCCCAAATGGGCCGACCTGGTTGGAACCGGATGGAACCGGTTTGAACCGGTTCTAACCGGTTTGACCCGTTTAAACCAGTTTAAATTCATCCGGAAAGGAATTGTTGCATGAAATCGACACGTCCTAAACCGGTTAGAACCGGTTTCGAACCGGTCAGAGTTGGTCAGATCTGGTTAGAACTGGATGGAACCGGATCATACAGGTTGAAACCTAGAATAAATCGGTCCACAATGGACTTTTTACATACAATCGGCATGACCCAAACCGGGTAGAACTGGTTTGGAACCACCCCAACTGTTTAGAACTGGTTGGAACCGGATGGAACCGGTTCCAACCGGTTCTAACCGGTATGACGCGGCTTAAACCGTTTCAAACCTATCCAGAAAGGACATGTTACATGAAATCGCCATGTCCTAAACCGGTGAGAACTTGTTTGGAACCGGTCAGAACTGGTCAGAGCTCGATACAACCGCATGGAACCGGTTTCAACTGGTTCTAACCGGTTTGAACGGTTTAAACCGGTTAAAACCTAGTTTAAATCGGTCCACAAAGGAGTTTTTGCGTGTAATCCGCATGGTCCAAACCGGTTAGAAGCGGTTTGGAACTGGCCCAACTGGTCAGAACTGGTTGGAACCGGTTTAAAGCAGTTTAAATCCTTCCAGAACAGACTTGATACATGAAATCGACATATCCTGAAACGGTTAGAACCGGTTTACAACCGGTCAGAACTGGTTGCAACCGATGGAATCCGTTTGATCCGGTTCTAAACGGTTTGAACCGGTTTAAACCGGTTAAAACGTAGTATAACTCGATCCACAAGGGACTTTTCACATGCAATCGGCATAGCCCCAACCGATCAGAACCGTTTCGGAACCAGCCCAAACTGGTTAGAACTGGTTGGAACCGGATGGAACCGGTTTGAACCGGTTCAGACCGGTATCACCCGGTTTACACCGGTTGAAACCCTTCCAGGATCGACTTGTTACATGAAATCGGATAGAACTGGTTCGGAACCACCCCCAACTAGTTAGAACTGGTTCGAACCGGATGGAACCGTTTTCAACCCGTTCGAACCGGTTTGACCCAGACTAAAGACTTTTAAACCCTTCCATAAAGGATTTGTTTCATGAACTCGTCATGTCGTAAACCGGTTAGAACCGGTTTGGAACCGGTCAGAGTTGGTCACATCTGGTTAGAACCGGATGGGACCGGTTTGAACTGGTTCTAACCCGTTAAAATCTAGTTTAAATCGGTCCACAAAGGAATTTTTACATGCAATCGGCATGGACCAAACCTGTGAGAATCAGTTTGAAAAGGGCCCCAACTAGTTAGTACCTAATGGAACCGGATTGAACCG
Source organism: Megalonaias nervosa (assembly GCA_016617855.1). Taxonomy (NCBI): domain Eukaryota; kingdom Metazoa; phylum Mollusca; class Bivalvia; order Unionida; family Unionidae; genus Megalonaias; species Megalonaias nervosa. Next base: position 5,881 of record JAECUM010096227.1, read on the forward strand.
GTTTGGACCGGTTCTAACCGGTTTCACCCGGTTTAACCGGTTAAAACCCTTCAACAAAGGACTCTTTACCTGAAATAGGCATGTCCTGAACTGGTCAGAACTGGTCAGGACTAGTTAGAACCGGATGGAACCGGTTTGAACTGTTTCTAACCGGTTTGAACCGGTTTAAACCGGTTAAAACCTAATCAAAATCGGTCCACAAAGGTCTTTTTGTATGCAATCGGCATGGCTCAAACCGGCTAGAACCAGATTGGAACCGGCCCCAGCTGGTAAGAACTGGTTGGAACCGGATGGAGCCGGTTTGAACCGGTTCTCACCGGTATCACCCAGTTTAAACCGGTTCAAACCCTTCCAGAAAGGACTTGTTACATGAAATCGGCATGTCCTAAACCGGTCAGAATCGCGTTGGAAACGGTCAGAACTGGTCAGAACTGATCAGAACCGGATGGAACCGGTTTGATCTAGTTCTAACCGGTTTGAACCGGTTTAAACCGGATATAACCTAATAGAAATCGGTCCACAAAAGACTTTTTACATGCAATCGGCACGGCCCAAACTTGTTAGAACCGGTTTTAAACCGGCCCCAACTAGTAACAACTGGTTGGAACCGGATGGATCCGGTTTGATCCGGTTCTAAAGGGTTTGACCCGGTTTCAACCGGTTAAAACCCTTTCAGAAAAGGATTGTTACATGAAACCAACATGTCCTCAACCGGTTACGACAGGTTTGAAATCGGACAGAACTGGTCAGAACTGGTTGGAACCGGATGGATCCGGTTTCACCTGGTTCTAACCGGTTTGAACCGGTTCAAACCGGTTAAAACCTAGTATAAATCAGTACACAAAGTAGTTTTTACATACAATCGGCATTGCCCAAACCGGTTAAAAGCGGTTTGGAACCGGCCCCAACTGGATAGAACTGGATGGAACCGGATGGAACCGGTTTGAACGGGTTGTAACCGTATGACCCGGTTTAAACCGGATTAAATCCTTCCTCAAAAGAATTTTTGCATCAAATCGACATGTCCTATACCGGTTAGAACCGGTTTGGAACCGGTCAGATTTGGTCAGATCTGGTTCGAACCGGATGGAACCGGTTTGATCTGGTTCTGACCGGTTTGAATCGGTTTAAACCGGTTAAAACCTAGTATAAATCGGTCCACTAAGGACATTTTACATGCAATCGGCATGGTCCAAACCGAATAGAACTGGTTTGTAACCCACTCCAACTGGTGAGAACTGGTTGGAACCGGATGTTACCGGTTTGATCCGGTTCTAACAGGTTTGACCCGGTTTAAACCGGTTAAAACCCTTTCAGAATGTCTTGTTACATGAAACCGACATGTTCTAAACCGGTTAGAACCGCTTTGGAACCGGTCAGAACTTGTTAGAACTGGTCAGAACCGGATGGAACGGATTTGAACTGGTTCTGACCGGTTTGAACCGGTTTAAACCAGTTTAAACCTAGTATAAATGGTTTGACAAAGGACTTTTTACATGCAATCGGCATGACACAAACCGGGCACAACTGGTTTGGATCCGGACCCAACTGTTTAGAACTGCTTGGAACCGAATGGATCAGGTTTGAACCGGTTATAACCGGTTTGACCCGGTTTAAACCGGTTTAAATCGATCCAGAAAGGACTTGTTACATGAAATAGATATGTCCTAAATCGTTTAGATCCGCTTTGAAACCGGTCAGAGTTGTTCAGATCTGGTTAGAACCGGATGGAAACGGTTTGAACTGGTTCTTACCGGTTTGGACCGGTTTGAACCGGTTGAAACCTTGTTTAAATCGGTCCACAAAGGTCTTCTTACATGCAATCCACATGGCCCAAACCGGTCAGAACCGGTTTTGAACCGGTCCCAACTCGTAAGATCTGGCTGGAACCGGATGGAACCGGTTTGATCCGGTTCTAACCGCTTTGACCGGATTAAACCGGTTAAACCCTTCCTGAAAGGACTTGTTCCATAAACCGACATGTCCTAAACCGGTTAGAACCTTTTCGAAACCGGTCAGAACTGGTCAGAACTGGTTAAAACCGGATGGAACCGGTTTGAACTGGTTCTAATCGGTTTGATCCGGTTTAAACCGGTTAAAACCTAGTAAAAAGCACTCCACAATGGACTTTTTACATGCAATCGGCATGGCCCAAACCGGTCAGATCCGGTTTGGAACCGGCCCCAGCTGCTTTGGACTGGTTGGAACCGGATGGAACCGGTTTTGAACCGGTTCTAACCGGTATGACCTAGTCAAAACCTGTTAAGACCCTTCCGGAAAGGAATTGTTACATGAAATCGGCTTGTCCTGAACCAGTTAAAACCGTTTTGGAAGCGGTCAGAACTGGACAGAACTGGTTAGAACGGGATGAAACCGGTTTGACCTGGTTCTAACCTTTTTGAACCGGTTTAAACCGGTTAAAACCCAGAATAAATCGGTCCACAAACGAGAAATTTTTATATGCAATCGGCATGGCCCAAAACGATCAGAATCGGTTTCGAACCGGCCACAACTGGTAAGAACTGGTTGGAACCGGATGGACACGGTTTGAACCGATTCTAACCGATTTGACCCGGTTTAAACCGATTAAAACACTTCCAGATAGGACTTTTTACATTTAATCGGCATGTCCTACACCGGTTGAAACTGGTTTGGAACCGGTTAGAACTGGTCAGAACTGGATAGAACCGGATGGAACCGGTATGACCTGTTTCTAACCGTTTTGAGCCGGTTTTAACCGGTTTAAACCTAGCATAAATCGGTCCACAAAGGACTTTTTACATGCAATCGGCATGGCCAAGACCGGTTAGAACCGGTTTGAAACGGGCCCCAACTGGTTACAACTGGTTGGAACCGGATTTATCCGGTTTGAACCGGTTCTAACCGGTTTGACCTCATTTAAACCGGTTTAAACCCTACCAGAACGGGCTTGCTACATGAAATCGACATGTCCCAAACCGGTTAGAACCGGTTTGGATCCGGTCAGAACTGGTCAGAACTGGAGAGAATAGGATGGAACCGGTTTGAACTGGTTCTAACCGGTTTGAACTGGTTTAAAGCGCTTAAAACCTAGTATAAATCGGTCCACAAAGGACTTTTTACATGCAATCGTCATGGCACAAATCGGTTAGAACCGGTTTGAAACGGATCCCAACGGGATAGAACTGGTTCGAGCCGGATGGAACCGGTTTGAATCGGCTTGAGCCACTTTAAGCCGGTTAAAACCAGTCCAATAATGATTTATGACATAAAATCGGCATGGAATAAACCAGTTTCAACTGGTTTATAGGCATAATCAACTGGTTGGGACTGCTTTGATCCGGATGGAACCGGTTTCAACCGGATTGACCAGGATTGAATCAATTTGAACTTCTTGAAACCGGTTAAGACCTGTCCAATAATGATTTAAGACATAAAATCGGCATGGAATAAGCTGGTTTCAACTGATTTATAAGCATAATCAACTGTTCGGCACTTGTTTGAACCGGATTGAACCGGTATGAACCAGACTGAACCGGTTTGAACCGCTTGAAACCGGTTCAAACCTGTCCAATAATGATTTAAGACATAAAATCGGCATGGAATAAACTGGCTTGAACTGGTTGATAAGCATAATCAACTGGATGGAAGCGGTATGAACCGGATGGAACCGGTTTGAACCGGATTGAACCGGTTTGAGCCACTTTGAACCGGTTAAAAGCAGTCCAATAATGATTTAGGACATAAAATTGTCATGGAATGAACCAGTTTCAACTGGTTTATAAGCAGAATCAACTGGTCGGGACTTATTTGATCCGGATGGAACCAGTTTCAACCGGTTTGAACCGGATTGAACCGGTTTGACCCGCTTGAAACCAGTTAAAACCTGTCCAATAATCATTCAAGACATAAAATCGGCATGGAATAAACTGGTTTGAACTGGTATATAAGCATAATCAACTGGACGGGACTGGTTTGAACCGGATGGAACCGGTTTGACCCTGATTGAACCGGTTTGAGCTACTTCTAACCGGTTAAAACCTGTCCAATAATGATTTAAGACATAAAATCGGCATGGAATAAACTGGCTTGAACTGGTTTATAAGCATAATCAACTGGATGGAAGCGGTTTGAACCTAATGGAACCGGTTTGAACCGGATTTAACCGGTTTGAGCCACTTTAAACCGGTTAAAACCAGTCCAATAATAATTTAAGACATAAAATTGTCATGGAATGAACCAGTTTCAACTGGTTTATAAGCATAATCAACTTTTTGGGACTGGTTTGAACCGGATGGACCGGTTTCAACCGGATTGAACCGGTTTGAACCGCCTGAAACCGGTTAAGACCTGTCCAATAATGATTTAAGACATACAATCGGCATGGAATAAACCGGTTTGAACTGGTTCTCAACCAGAATCAACTGGACGGAACTGGTTTGAACCGGAGGAACCAGTTGGAACCGGATTGGCCGGTTTGAACCCCTTAAAACCGGTTAAAACCTGTCCAATAAAGATTTAAGACATGAAATCGGCATGGAATAAATCGGTTTGAACTGGTTCTCAACCAGAATCAACTGGTCGGAACTGGTTTGAACCGGATGAACCAGTTGGATCCGGATTGGCCGGTTTAAACCCCTTAAAACTGGTTGGAACTGGTTTGAGCCGGTTGGAACCAGTTTGAACCGAATTCAACCGACTTGAACCCCTTAAAACCAGTTTGAACCTGTCCAATAAACATTTAAGACATAAAATCGGCATGGAATAAATCGGTTTGAACTGGTTTTCAACCAGAATCAACTGGTCGGAACTGGTTTGAACAGGTTGGAACCGGTTTGAACCCGATTCAACCGGTTTGAACCTATCCAATAAAGATTTTTGACAATAAATCGGCATGGAAGAAGTGGGTTTGAACTGGTTTTCAAACAGAATGAACTGATCGGAACTAGTTTGAACCGGTTGGAACCGGCTTGAACCGGACTGAACCGATTTGAACCCCTTAAAACAGGTTTAAACCTTTCCAATATCGATTTAAGGCATAAAATCGGCTTGGAATTAACCGTTTTGAACTGGTTTTCAACCAGAATCAACTAGTCGGAACTGGTTTGAACTGGTTGGAACCGGTTTGAACCTTTATTGAACCGGTTTAAACCGCTTAAAACCAATTACAACCTGTCCAATAAAGATTTTAGCCTTAAAATCGGCATCGAATAAACCGGTTTGAACTGGTTTTCAACCAGATTCAACTGGTCGGTGCAGGTTTGAAGCGGTTGGAACCAGATTGAACCGGATTGATCGGTTTAAACCCCTTAAAACCGGTTAAAACGTGTCAAATAAAGATTTAAGACATTAAGTAGTCATGGAATAAATCGGTTTGAACTGGTTTTCAACCAGAATCAACTGGTCGGAACTGATTTGAACTGGATGGAACTGGTTTGAACCGGATTGAACCGGTTTCAACCGCTCAAAACCGATTACAACCTGTCCAATGAAGATTTGAGCCTTAAAATCGGCATGGAATAAACCGGTTTGAATCGGTTTCCAACCAGATTCAACTAGTCGGAGCTGGTTTGCAGCGGTTGGAAACAGTTTTTACCGGATTGACCGGTTTGAACCCCATAAAACCGGTTTTAACCTGTCCAATAAAGATTTAAGTCTTATGATCGGCATCGAATAAACCGGTTTGAAATGGTTTTCAACCAGGTTTAACTCCTCGGAACAGCTTTGTACCGGTTGGAACCAGTTACAACCGGATTGAATCGGTTTTAACCCCTTAAAACCGGTTTAAACCAGTCCAATAAAGATTTAAGATATTAAATAGGCATGGAATAAACCTGTTTGAACTGGTTTTCAACCAGAATCGACTGGTGGGAACTGGTTTGAACCAGCTGGAACCGGTTTTAACCGGATTGAACCGGTTGTATCCCCTTAAAACCGGTTAAAACCTGTCCAGTAAAGGTTTAAGAGATTAAATAGCATGGAATAAACCGGTTTGAACTGGTTTTCAACCGGAATCTACTGGTGGGAACAGGTTTGAACCAGTTGGAACCGGTCTGAACCGAATTCAACCGATTTGATCCACTTAAACCTGTCCAATTAACATTTGAGACATAAAATCGGCATGGAATAAATCGGTTTGAACTGGATCTCAACCAGAATCAACTGGTTGGAACTGGTTTGAACCGGAGGAACTAGTTTTAACCGGATTGGCCAGTTTAAACCCCTTAAAACCGGTTAAAACCTGTCCAACAAAGATTTAAGACATAAAATCGGCATGGAATAAACCGGTTTGAACTGGTTCTCAACCAGAATCAACTGGTCGGAACTGGTTTGAACCGGAGGAACCAGTTGGAACCGGATTGGCCGGTTTAAACCCCTTAAAACTGGTTGGAACTGGTTTGAGCCGGTTGGAACCGGTTTGAACCAAATTCAACCGGATTCAACCGCTTTCAACCGATTACAACCTGTCCAATTAAGATTTGAGCCTTATAATCGGCATCGAATAAACCGGTTTGAAATGGTTTTCAACCAGATATAACTGCTCGGAACTGCTTTGAACCGGTTGCAACCAGTTTGAACCGGATCGATCCGGTTTAAAACCCTTGAAACCGGTTTAAACCAGTCCAATCAAGGTTTAAGATATTAAATAGGCATGGAATAAACCTGTTTGAACTGGTTTTCAACCCGAATCAACTGGTCGGAACTGGTTTGAACCAGTTGGAACCGGTTTGAACCGGATAGAACCGGATTGAACCGCTTGAAACCGGTTAAAACCTGTCCAATAAAGGTTTAAGACATTAAATAGGCATGGTATAAAAGGGTTTGAACTGGTTTTCAACCTTAATCAACTGGTCGGGACAGGTTTGAACAAGTTGGAACCAGTTTGAACCGAATTCAACCGACTTGAACTCCTTAAAACCAGTTTGAACCTGTCCAATAAACATTTAAGACATAAAATCGGCATGGAATAAACCGGTTTGAACTGGTTTTCAACCAGAATCAACTGGTCGGAACTGGTTTGAACAGGTTGGAACCGGTTTGAACCTGATTCAACCGGTTTGAACCTGTCCAATAAAGATTTTTGACAATAAATCGGCATGGAAGAAATGGGTTTGAACTGGTTTTCAAACAGGATGAACTGGTCGGAACTAGTTTGAACCAGTTGGAACCGGTTTGAACCGGATTGAACCGATTTGAACCCCTTAAAACAGGTTTAAACCTTTCCAATATAGATTTAAGACATAAATTCGGCATGGAATTAACCGGTTTGAACTGGTTTTCAACCAGAATCAACTGGTCGGAACTGGTTTGAACTGGTTGGAACCAATGTGGATATGTAAGAAAGCTGTCAGTAGCTTCCTTTCGGTTGGAAGTTATTACTGGGGTTTTCCAGGGTTCTTCCTCCACCAGTTTATACTGGCCACCATGTGTAGCTTGCACTGAGAAATGGGATTAAATCCAAAACAGCGACAACAACAAAATCTCTAACTTCAGAGATTTAACAATTATTCATTTTATTATTCATTCAGCACTAAGCTGAGTCAGATTATTTACGAACAATATTAAACTTGCATTATTTATAGTGGGACCATAAATGGGGATGTTTAATAATGTCAGATGGCTTTGTCCAATAGAAACACACCTTCCCCAAGCTGATATTGACATCTTTTGATGTTAATCCTTGTGAATATTTCATAATAGTGTTGAAAGTGGTCACTGCTTGACTTCTATTGAACATCAAAGAAGTCAAGTCTTAGGGAAAGGCCATTTAGTTTTCTATCTGGGGATGCTTGGTGCTTGACAACAAATGCCTTGCTCTGATTTGTAGAATAAAAATACCCTATTCCATTCCTTATTTCACTTGAAGGAAATTAATTGTGTGATGAAAAAAAATAGATATATTCCAGTTGTAAGGAACATTCTAGCCCCATAAATAGATAATTAAGAGATAATGGAAGTCAGAATTGAACTGTGTATACTCAGCCTTATGCCATTACTGCTTAAGGACTAAGCACAGAGTTCACAATTAAGTGTAAATTCAATATTATTTTCTCTGTTTGTGTTTGTTTTTTGGGGTTTTTTTTAAATAGAAGTGGTTGTCATTTGGAATTTAACTGTCCATATTTAAGATGATTACTTTTCCTTTGTAACAGTAGGATAAAATATGCTGTTCAAGAGAATCTAACCATGATGAGCCTCTGATCAAGTCAGTGTGTACATTTGTTAAGATTTATTTTAATAAATTAATAAATGCATAAAATTATTGCAACAGAAGTCAATCAACCTTAACATACATGCATTGAAAATACAAGTCTTTATTAAATTATACTTTATGGTCCAAATATATAATGGAATTGAAGATGTCTTATTCTTATAATGGTGTCAGATTGTAAATTACTCTTAACATCTTTATCTTTCCATTGTTGGTCTTCATTCAATGCCTGCCTGTTCAAATTTGTCAATCAGTAATGTCACCCAGCCCCTCCATGGTGGAGTTTCCAACAGCATGCCTGCCAGGATATGGTTGTGTTTTGTAGGTGTTTATCCCTCCATTGCAGAATATTATGGAGCGAGTCAGGTCCTCCATTCCAAGGCATGGTGAATTATATAATGGCATGAGTTGTGCTGTACATAGATTTTGAAGCATGAAATAACTAAACTTATATGATTAGATTAGACAAAAGATAATATGCAGATCCATTCATTGTGCTCAGAAATTAGGCATGGGATATACAGTATAGTAAAATCTATCAAACCGTTATTGGGCATACACAAAAGAGTCTGTGTGCTCAGTATTGATTCATAGTGTGACTTGTTCAGGTAAAGCTGCATATACTGATTCAGCTAATCTTTGCACATGCTGAACATGGGATTAAAACATGTGACACCACAACTAAAATGCAATATTTCTACTACTTTGGTGACTTCAGTTCAAAGTTTCCTTGTTTTGCAGTTGACCCAAATAATTGACAGGTGGTTTGTTTGCTGATGTTTAAGTTAGTCAACAATAATTGTATGATGCCATCTCCATGGTGATCAACTATATTGGTGTTGACAGCTAGCAATTTTCACCAGTTTTGAACCTTCCATCTCATTATCTTGTTAAAGATTATAGTATATTTTAAATTAAAATGAAACAAGTAAAATCTTTTAAAAATGATTTGAGGTATCCCTCACAAATTTTCTTTGTTTTTCTTTCAAAGAGAAATTTGAAGCCCAGCTGACAAATGAAGATAGAATATTAATGGTAGAAAAGATGGATCCAACACAGCTGCAGCAGTGGGTTTTTAAAAAACTTGAGATAGACCTAGAAAGCAAGAGAATGTTGGAGGAAATAGTTTCATGGGAAAATATAACTGGACAGAAGAAGATGGAAATCCTTCTAGATAGTGTCAACAGACTTGAAAATGGGTAAGATTCAATAACACTAAATCAAAATCTACATTGTTATTGCACTTTTGAAAATATATAAAGGATATATATGATTTTTAAAGTAGATTTAAGGAAATATTTCACAGACAAAGTGGAAACATTATATTATCACAATTGATGTAGTCACAAATAACAATAGAAAATGTTTCCACTTCATGAGTGAAATATCTCCTTAAATTTAAGACTATGAGATGTTGATTTTCATTTTACTGTTGTGCATTACTGCATTTATAAAAGGTCAAAAATATTAAAGTAGTTTTAGAATGGTGAATTTGGGTCATGCATGTTTTGCTTGAAATTGTTTTGTCCCATTAATGACTGTTTTCATTCAGAAACAAAGAAATTAAATTGATACAGTCAGTAAACATAGCTGGGATGGAAGTCATGTTCACAGAGTGGTCTTATCAAACAGACTTCAGTGAGTAACATCTTTAAATGAAAGATCTTAATGATTGTGAGTTTACTTGTAAGGATTTTGATTATTTAATTTGCTTTAACCTGCATTCAGATGTCAAGCATGCATTGTTATGTATGTTTAATTTGCATTGTTTGTTTGTTACTTTTTTTTTTTAAATTTATTATATACATTGGGTTATGTAAAGTTGTATTTTGTAGCTGACCTTATCCAAAATCAAGTTCACTGTATACCTGACCAAAATCGATGATTTTTTTTCTTTCTGTAAGCAACTAATGCATAGATAATATTTTCTCTATGAGTATGGGTTTAATATTAGGATCATTATTAATAGAAGTAAACATATTTATCTTGCTCAGAATCAAGGGCATTATATTTACCATGACTGTTTGTTATTATAATTTTAGTAACAGACATTCTAGTTATAACTAAGATTGTATCTGGTAAACATTTGGAACCTTCTAGAATGAAATTTTCCATTAGGTAATAGGGGTTTTTTATTTTAAAAAATGCTAATTGTGATGTAGGTCAGGTAGAGCAGTATAAAATCTTCTTACTGTAAAAGTTATTTATTTGTGCTGTAAGATCTGAGCTGAATCAGTTGTATTATTATTGTGTCTGGTATTTCATTTAGGATGGAATTTATTTATTTAAATTATTTAATTGGTTATTCTGCTCTAAAAATACAAAGTGCTCAGAAATAACATTCTTGGAAATATAGACTTGGATTTATTGTGAAATTTCACACAAGGATATATTTTTGGATTGTATTATTGTAATCCAACAAAAGACTGTTGGCATATAAACATGACACAAGCCACCATATGCACATCAACACTTCCAGCACTGTATTTATTTTGGAATAGTGTACCACAAAAGTTTATCCAGAACTTTAAGCATTAGGACTTCTGTTAAAATTTCTAAAGTTATTTTGGATTTAATTCACAATAGTGTAAGTTCTTTTTAAATTTTCACTTTGTATTCTAGTGAAATAAATTATTTGTTGAATTTTACAAACTTGTTGGTGCTCACAATTTCATATTACTTAGAGTAAGACCACGAGTCATCATAGGAGTCTAGTTTGGTAAGAGACACTGCATTCATATTTTAATAAACAGTCATCTATCCCCAGTTTCTCTACAGTTTTCAAGCATGATTATGATTGTGATGATAGTGCATATATAATAGAGGCATGTCATCTAAGTTCAGTCTCTGACAGTGTCCATGATTCTTGTGGAGAACTAATTGTACAAAAAGATAATACTTGAAGTCTACTTTTTGTTGATAGGAGTTCAATTTTTGGCATTTAGTTATGGTGCTTCTTCATTGATTATATAATATATATTAGAGGTTCTACAGTCTTGACATATATGGACATACATTTTAAGATCAGTTATCCAGTAAAAGAAAAATGAAATAGCCTAAATAAAGAAAGGTTTGAATAAAATGCATAAGAGCAGATATACATGGGTGAAAAAGAATAATTCCAAAAGTGATATTGCCAATGTGGCAATGAATATGGTATTGCTACTGTGGCAATATAATTTTTCTCACACTGATATATTTCAGTGTCTCTTTATGAAATAAAAAGATCATATGAACAAGCAAAGAATATCATTTTATCATTATACAGTGATAGAATAACAATATATTCCACATTACAATAAGCTGCATCCATAATTGGAATCTTTCCTTCTTATGTCAGTCATTTCTAGTTCTTTGATAATTTGATCACAGCATATTAAGAAGGCAACAAACATTCTCTTCAACTTAGCCTTTCTCTTCTGCATGTAATGCGAGGGAATTCAAAACTCATGTTGAGCTGTGTATTTTCATATAGTTCTTATTATATTCATTGTTTGCTTGCCTTCAGCAACTTCTGTCTCTTTCTATCCCACAGGAAGATCAGATATTAAAATATATGTGGAGACTGTAGAACTTCTAGTATATGATAGAAAGATAGTTTGATATTTTAATTGTAGAAATACATTACAGGGCACACATCATGGATTATGGACAATCCACATTCCTAGAGTGGAAAAATAAGAAAGCCGTAGTGTAATAGAGTTTTTGTAAACTTTGTCATAGCTATGTGCTGCTGTGACAGACTTGTATGGATTGTGTCCAAAAATTAATGACAAGTTTTATGGTTTATTTTACATAAAGATAGAAGATATGTTAAAATATCACAGCTTACCCTCATGGCATTTCTCAGTCCATAACTGTAAGTCCAAAATTTGTCATTTCCACAAACAACAAAAAACATTTTTATATAGAAGTTAATGTTTCTTTTGAAATGTGGGTGCTACAGAAAATGTTGAAACTCAGCACCTTCCTAACTGACCATTGTTAAGAAGTGCAGTGAACAAATCTTCTTGATTTTATTGTGCTTAATTTGAAAAAATCAAACCACAACACTGACCAGTAGCTGCTAGTAATGTCCCTAATTTAATTCATTTAAGATTTATCTCTTTTTGCTTAGCACACTGCAAATGGGGGGATTTGGCTAGGAGAGAAAGATGGAGTGAATGGGATATAGCTTGAAACGAATACACATTCTGATTTTCAGATAAAAAGGAACCAAGTATAGATGTGAATCAAAGCCATTACACTTTTTCAAAATTTAATTTAAATTGTTGGTCTCTAATATGGAAAAAAAATAATTATATCTAGTTTTTCACTTAATGCTGCAAATCAGTTTTATACAATAAGATGAGAATTTGACATCACAGAGTTTCTCAGTCTAATATGTTTTCACAAATATCTTTTTAGTTTTAAGGTGTGTGGTTTTGTGACATTATCATTCGACAGTCAATTTGTATATTGAAACATTGAAGTGTGATATTGAACAGTGACCATTGTTGACTCTAGGCAGGTAGCTAGAGTAAGGAGAATAGTGACTGACTTCAAAGTAAGAATGCCACTCCTCAGCAAGTGTCTAGTGATGCTTGTTCATGACATGAATGGTCAGTGATAGAGTGCTAGAGTCAATACAGTGTACACAATACCTTGTGTTTAAAAAAGTGTCATATACTCTGTAATCAGCAATGTTATTTTCGAGGTATAAGGGCAAATCTACTGAAGAATCTTTTTGTAGCAGGTGTCTTTATTATCTTAATATATTTTTTTTTAAAATAAACATCGGAAAGATTTATTCCATACATATCTTAATGCTCCAGTGTTCTTGATTGTACTTGTGCAGTATAAATAGTATGGCATTCATTTGTAATAGGGTATTTCTTTTTCAGATATATTACCCGATCATAATACCTTAGAAGAACTGACATATTTACCATATATTTATCCAATAGGGACACCATAAATTAATTTCAAAAGTAATTTGTTTGTGCACTGCATATTCCAAAATTGCTCTCAAACTTAATCTTTTTTTAAAAAAAAGATAAAATTAAATCATACATGCACCTTTCCTCCTAACTGCTAATGTTTCAAGGAGATCCAGGTGCAGTATTGGAAACACTAGATGTTTGCAATATGTACAACATACTTTAGATTCAAATATTTTTGCATTATCATGCCACCATTCCCATCAACAAATGCATCTAGACTATTTATCTGTTTTATTACAGTGTTCATTACATGATACTTGCATCTACATTTATTTAAAATTTAATAATTTAAAATATTAAATTAAAACTTGCTGCATAGTGTCTATCAATGTTGTTTATCCTTGGGTGCTTACTAGTTGATTTATTGCCTCCATTTTTATATAATGTTCAAACAACTTGTATTGGTATAATTATATTTTGTCTTTCTGTACACTGTGTTTGATGCAATACAAATTCTGATTTGATTTATAGATGCCTTTTTCATAAGCCATGTCTAATTCCTAAGTTTGATGTCCTTAGTTATCTGCCAGCACAAAGCCTGTTGTATGTAATGGCAGTACTCTCTCTCTCTCTCTCTCTCTCTCTCTCTCTCTCTCTCTCTCTCTCTCCATTTTCCAACCCTTTGATCAAGCTGCGAACTTAATACTTGCTCAATGCCAAGTAGTCCTATGTTCAGTTTTGTTCACTTGAATATCTTATTTGCAGCATATTCTTTAATAGATTTCACAGAATATTTGCAAAAAGTGTTCTGTAAGTAACCTGTTCCATTGTTTCAGTTTATTTTCAAAATTCCTGTGAATACTAGTAAAAAGAAACCAAGCTTGGCTTTCCAAGATCAGCCTACTTTGTGTATAATCAATTGTAAGACAAAAAAGAATCCATATTTGGCTTGTGGGGTTGGCTTGCTTTGTAAATAAAATAAAACTGGATAGAATAATTTGAAAGAATGGGATTATTTCTCTCTACCAGGTATGTATATTCACCACCTAAGCTTATATTGTTTCCCACCATGTTATCATACTTGATACAAATAGGCATTGATGTCTGCAGGGTACAATAGCATACACAGCATTGTCTTTAAGAATACCTTTGTCACCATTGCTAGCAAAAACTACTATCATTTACATTCACATTGAATAATGATTTTTAATTGCAAAATATTGTTCTATTATTCACCTGAATATTTTACACTCTTGGCTATTTTGCACCATACGCCATGTCATGCATGAATTCAGGTGCCTTGAAGCAGTCGTTATTTCTCTTTCTCTATCTCCCTCTCCAGCACCATCTTGTGCTCTCTCTCTCTCTCTCTCTCTCTCTCTCTCTCTCGTTCATGATTTTGATAGATCCAATTTTCAGTTTAATAACATGTTGAAACCCTTAAGGGTAACCAAACATGACTCTGTTATGTATTTTTAATTTAATTGTTTGTTTTTTAGTTTAATTTATTGTAATGTAACATTGTATGCTGGACTTGGCTTTATCCAAAATTGAGTTCATTTCTGCTTGACCTGATTGTTTTTGTTTTGTCTTTTTTTATTTATTTCATTTCTGTAAACAACTTATAATAGCTTCATTATTCTCTGTGTGTATAAGCTTATTATCAGGATTATTATTCAGGTAAACAAAGAAGGAGTAAATACGTTGATCAGGGCCAGGGTTTTGGAGATTCCTAAAATAATTTTGTAGGCGACTGAGTTGTAAATACGCAAGGCTCATTAGATCATTCTCGAAGGTTATTTTCCATTAGGTAATGGTTGTTTTTAGAAAATGCTAATTGTGACCTGAGGTCAAGCAGAGAACTATATTATCTTGTGACTGTGAGGATTTTACCAGTTGTGCTTTAACATCTAGCACTTTAAGTTGTATTTTGTTGTGACCAGTCTGGGCTGAATTTTATTTTCTTCAAATTATTGAATTCAAGTGATTATTTTCTCTGGAAATACAAAAGTGCTTTGAAAATTTTTTGGACAAAGACATTCCTAGGTATTATGATCAGGTATTATTGAAGAAACTTATTTATCTAGAAAAGAAAATTGGTTTCCTGCCCTTTTTTTGTTTCAGTTCAGTGTTTTATTTATATATTTTCTTTCACATTTAGTATTGCCTTAAAGTATTTTCAAATGTATAAATAAAAAGACCATGTGGGGCATACCTGTCAATGTTTCAGAAGCCAAGTAGGGATATTGAATATAAAAAATTGGGAGATTGGAACCTAAAATCGTGAGGTTAGTCATGGCATTTATTAAGTCTCATTTTCTCTAAATATTTACCAATCTTCTGGGTCCAATATGCACAAAATTCTCAAAGGAAAACCCGTTTCTCCCTGTGATGGCCTTATTTTGCCCCAGGACCAACTGTCTTTGCATGTTCTGGTCAGCTATGGCCTAGATTGTTAGTAATGTCAGAAAACAAAAAAGTGGAGACCTACTTGTTGGTCTAGTTGTGGCCAAGCTGCTAAAGGTTAGTCTTAAGTAAACAAGCAAGAAAGCCAGCACAACTGATTAACAGTTAATCCTTATAATTGCAATTATTTTCTGAAAACAACATAATTCAAACAAGCCATGTTCAACTGTGCGTGTTATGTAAGCACCAGCAATTGATTGGCAAATAAACTATGCCCTATTTTTTGTTACTAGCAGTACCTAAATGTGCAGTCTGAAGTTACTGTACTTGTATCAACCATTTTCCTACGCTTTATATCCCATCTTATTTCCTTATTCTCAACTCAAAAGGCATTAAACATTGTTTACTAAATAATATATTTATTCTAAATTAGTTTCTAAGTGGGAAAATAAGCTGTGTAACATGTTTCTTCATTCCTTCTTTTAAGTTAATGATGGTAATTAACATTTGTATATATGGTACAATGCCAGGTGTTCACTGGTGTAAGTTTCTTTGGTGGGAATGGTGATGCTACTGAATCATAGTGATCATTCTTGGGCCTGAAACGAATTGCTGATAGTTCTTTTTTGTTGTGGTTTATTTTCTGATTTTAGTATGTTGAAAAAAGTTCATAAATTGACGTGAATAATGTTTAAACATAACATTATATATACTGAAGAAAAAATAATTTGTAGTGTGATAATAATTATTTTGTCACAACAATATTCACAGGTGATAAAATAGAACATGACTTCTGTGGATTGCATAAGATATATTTATTAATGCAGTATTTGTTTTTAGGAGAAATGAAACTCAACAGACATAATAATCGGAAGTTCTCAGCAAAAATCAGGAAATATTATGAAATCAGGAGGTAGGCCAGGAAGAAAAGGCATACCTTTTCACATGACAACCACCTACATTCCCTGGAAAGGGGCATCAGCATTTCCTGGTGAATGGAAGTTGCCTGTTATGAAGTCACCAGATTCATCGATGGCACCCCTTGGTTTATAGATTTAGCCTGACTTAATTATAAGGGGCTACTGTGTCACTTTCAGGTATATTGAACTCATCTGGTTTAGTGATGTCGCTTCCAGTGTTAAGAGGTTATCTGATTGGAAAAGGGAGGAGTCTGGATTTAGAAAGTTGCCCACTTCAACTAAAGGGATATCTCTGATGGAAGGATTGGCACTTCCCAGCATAGCAAAGTTGCCATCCCCAAATAGTGAGCTTTGCCTTCCCATTGCAAGTTAGGTACAGTTGTCATACATGAACAGAGATGGAGCAGTGTGCCAGAGGACAGTTGGCAAAGATCTGTTACTGGCCACATCAGGGTTTCTGCACACCTGATGCTGGTCACTGAGATATGTGTCTAATTTTAGTTTTAGAATGTCCATCACAAGTCTCTGTATGCTGGGTACCTGCCACTAAATTTCTGTGTCCTGGGCACTCTGGTGGCATTTACCAAGCTACTTTATAGTTACCAGCAGGCACCAGTGCTGATCACTAAGCACTGATTGCCATTCACTGGGCACCAGGCCCAGATGACCAAGTATGGTGAAATAGTCCTGCCCTACACTGAGAGCAAAAACAGGATGAAGTGTAAATTTTACAGATGAAGATGAGTTGCTAGAAGAACCCATTACACTTGAACCTTCTTATTAGCTGAGTTCATCTTCTTCATCCCCCCATCAAATTAGGCATTTGAGGAGTAAGAAATGTGGATATTTGATAAGCCTGTAACTGAGATTTACTGCCTACTTTACCCAGCAATGTGTCCCAAGTGTGTGGGATCTTCAGATGCTATGATCCTCTCCAGTTTAGAGTTGCCCACAGCACAGCCTGCTGTTGCTCCCTCACAAAACAATGGTGCAGAAGCTGAATCAGAAATTGTCTAGTGGTCAAGAAGGGATCTGACAAAAGAAATGGTGGCCTCTCCCCTCTTCTGTGTTTTGGTCCATGGTCTTGATCAACAACTTCAGGGTCAATTCATCTGCTTGGCCCCTTTAACCCCCACCTTGGATTTGAATATCTTCCAGGTGATGACTTTGGCAGGAACCTTTCCCTGTCAGGGTTCTCTTTGTGTTGGAACTGAAGACATAGGCACAAGTTACTAAAGTCTTGCATGTCTTGAGTTATGACTATTGTCTTAAACTAAGTAACAGAAAAAAGCAAAAAGCAACAAGTTTTGTAAAAGTCAACAAATAATTAACTTCCATGGACAAAAAAGTGAAAAATTAAAAATAACTTTAAGTACTGTGGATTAAATCCCAAATAGTCCTAAAAGTTCTATCACAGGTCCAGATGTGCTCCAGTGGTGTTCCAAATGAAATCCAATCTATTGTGCTGATTTGCCAGGAGACTTGGAAACATGTTGACAATGCTAACAGCCTTGATGTATCAGAATGATATCATCCAAAATGTCTTTAAATGAATTCACAGTAATTCCAAAATAGTTGCTTAGTCCTAAAATCTATGCTCACTTTGTAATTCTAGGGAATAATTGAAATAAATAAATCCTCTCAAATAATAATTGAACACAACTAAATCACTGTCTCAACTACAGATGTTTAAGATGGGAACAATTAATGTTACTCACTACCTTGTATAACCTTGTATAACAAACCAAGATACAATTTCAGAATCAGGATGAGGGTTGTAAGTTCATTTCCAGAACATTCCAACTTGTCAACAAGGTCTGGTTCTTTAGCAGCAACTATCAGAAATTTGTTGGGACAGAATTTCCTAGGGAGAAACCAATGACTGGACTATACCCCATCAAATACATCAACAAGATTACTTCTACACCTTCCAAGATCAAAAGGCCAAATAACCATGTTGACCTAGATTAAAAATATAACCCACTATCCTGAAGATATATAATGTGTTTACAGTAATGACCTTTTACAACCACTTATTATGAATCAAAATTAAAACACCAATACAGATATAAATAACACCTTGTCTCAGTGGCCTTTCTGTCTCCAGTGGCCTTGGCTGTGGCCAAGACATCAAGACATGCACTCTTAGTGTCTATGGCACCCTTTATGTTGCTGCTTCACCACTGTTGTGATGCAGCCTTAGAGACATTCAAACAGCAAATCTATCTTGGACTGCACCTGCACAGGCAGCATAAATGGTATTCAGAGGATAAACTCTACAAAGGTGTCCAAGGATTTAAGGAATTGGCAACACCAGTACACGACCTGGGTGAACCAGTGAAGAAATGCCTCCATTCTGGAAGGACCATGGTTCCTTCTATGCAATTTAAAACAGCAAACAATCAGAATCAAAATAATTACCAGTTTAAAACTCCTTTGTACTCATCATTCTCATCTTGGTGGCAGGAGGGGCTTGGGGAGAAAAACAGGAGGAGACAGTCACCCATAGGGAGTTCCACTCTGTTCTGAAAAGTCTCCCTTTGCCCAGTGTTCAGCATGTCCCAGATTAAGCCTTTTTTCAAAGGCTAGGTTGGACCTGTCAGATAATGCTTGTGGCCTTATGGACTTTCCACAAAAAGAGCGGGTTGCCAGTTTCACTTTTGGATCCATCCACCACCATTGTGCTCCACCAGTCTCTACTGGTATCTCAGTAGGAAGAGTTGTACTCCTTTCTAAGGAATGGCTCACTAGGGATGGTAAACAACAGATGAAGTCCAGGATTTAATTCCCTGATTTTCATGGGTTCAGCAAGTGGTGTTCCACTCATCGATCTTTCCCCTTTGAACAGAGTCTTTCTGGAAGAAACAGTTCAAGATGGTGAGAACTGCCTCACTCATCTGGTTGAATTACTGCATGGTCTTCATAAATCCCAGGATGATTATCTTCACATTCCATCTTCCCAACCAGCAGGAAACTGCAGTAATTTTGTCTGGGACAGGAGATCAGTTGAAGGTTCTAATTGTGGATGATTTAAGATCCTTAGGGGTTCCCATCTGCCAGAACTTAAAAGACTGGTTGAAACACAATGTCCTAATGTGTACCCACTTATCCTCTCTCTCTCTCTCTCTCTCTCTCTCTCTCTCTCTCTCTCTCTCTCTCTCTCTCTCTCTCTCTCTCTCTCTCTCAGATGTCAACTCAGCTGGGCCTACTCATGAATAAGGAGAATCATATCTGATCCTTTCTCACAAGTCTTGTTTAGGTGGGGGTGAAGTTTCTCACCTGTCTAGGAAAAGTCCATGTTCCTTTTGACAGAATCTCAGATATATGCTCACTTTGCAAGACTTAATGCTAAGTCAGCATTGTCTTTCCATCTGCACATATCTCATGGCAACTCTGAATGCAGCAGGGGACTTAGTTCCCCTAGGAAAGCTTCATATGCAACCCATCCTGTTTTTGCTTCCAGTGCCATCCACATATGACCAGAGTTTCATCACCATCTGAGTGTGTAGAAAATCAGGACAGATGTCTTATCAGAGCTCCAATTCCCACTCCAGAAACTACCTTACACCAACACCTCAAATTCAGGCCAGGAGGCTCACTTAAAATTCAGGTGAATAGTTCTGCAGGGCTGGTGGTATCTGGAAGAAGCTTTCCTCCACATCAACAATCTAGCAATATGGGCTGTTTATTCAAGAAATATGGGGCATTTTTTCTAGGACTTAAAGGGTGCATCAGCTGCATATGGCATCTCTGCATCCTGGTCACTATAGCATACCTCTGATGGTACAGGGGTACTATACCCCTTTTCTGTGCTCAGAAGTTTGAAAATTCATCCATTGGACATCACTTTCTGGGCAAGAGGAATGTTCTAGAGTACATGTTGTTCAGACAGGGGCAAGAAACCCTCTTAGAATAGTGTCTAAACCAGTAAGAAGCAAAAAAGAGTTTTCATCTGAGGGGGAAGGCCAGTTCACAATAAAGCTGAACAACATGCTTCCTCATTATGCCTGTGGATAGCCAGGCCACATGGCATAAGTGGGAGGATGCCTTCAGTTTGAAGTCGGATCAACTGCATGCCTTCACAGTCCCACCTTTCAGAATAATCCCTCAGTTTTTTCACAAAGTTATAGCTCATCCTGATAATTTACTTGTGGCTCCACAGGCTGTGGTTCAGGAGCCTCCTGACGATAAATCTACTGTCAGAGCGTATAGGGCTCATCCTCCACAACACTCTTCACATCTTTCACATTTATGCCTGGATCACATCAAATGATCTATCCACCAGGACCAGTTTTCCAGCAAGGTTGCTAAATGCATCACTCAGACCAGAAGGCAGTTAATCTCCAAGGCTTATAATGCCAAGTGCAGAATTTCTTTAATTGATGCAGTGGAAAATACATTGATCCTGGCTGCTTTCTTTTAACTGCTAGAACAAAGTTGCAGTTTTTCATTTGTTCTCATCAAAGAAAAATATTGCTCAGTATCCACCATTAAGGGTTATAAAGTAGACCTCTCTCTTGATTTCACTATGGGCTCCACCCTAGAGTCTGACTGACATAATCATAAGCTGACCAGGTACTTTGAACTCTAAAGAGCAGATTACTTGCTTAGTAAAGGCTGGGTTGAACTTCTCATGTGTTCTTTGCTTCATATCTAAATCTTCCTATGAACCACTGAATAAACCCTTATGTGAGAATCTTACCGATAAAATAGTGTCTCATTTCTCTCTTGCATGAATAAGCAAAAAAACGTACAATTCTTGTTTGAGGAAGCCACAGTAGCTCAGCTTGTAGAATTTTCTACTCATAACCCAAAAAGTTGTAGGTTTGCCAACCTGGATCAGCTGCCTTGGCATGTCCTTGGGAAAGGCACTTGACTTCCATTTCTTCTTCATGATATAGCCACTAATGTGTTAAAATTGCCATTAAAATAAAAAATGAAAACAAATTGTCAGTGTAAAAGGGTTGTTTATGTTACAAAGGCAATTATGATTCAGTCTCATATTTGCCAACTGGGATTTCAAACCAAGAATCAACTTTTATTAGCTCCTGTTCCTATTGAAATAAATGAATTCAACAAGTAAGTTAATTCCCTAGAATAGGAAGTGAAAATTTACAAATGAGCTTAAAGTATTGTGAATTAAATCTCAAATAGTCCTAAAAAGTTCTATCACAAGTGCAAAAATTTAGAATATTCCAAATGAATTTAAGTGGTGTTCTGAATGAATTCCAATATTGAATGTGCTGATGTGCCAATAGCCTGGAACAATATTGATGTGCTAACAGTCTTGATTTATCACAATAATATAATCCAAAATATCATGGAATGAATTCACAATAAATCCAATATAGCAATTGAGTTCTTAAAAAAAAACACTTTGTAATTCCATTGAATATGTTAAATAAATAAATCAAATCCTCTCAACTGATCACAACCTGATTCCACTTAGACTGATGTTAAGATGTGTAATGATTAATTCTGATGTAAAACAGAATTTATATAAAAAGCTAAGACATAATAACAAAACCAGGATGAGGGTCATTCGCCCATCAAATTTATCAACCACTTGCTTCTAGAACACTTTTACTTTCTAAAAAAAAACAAGACCTTAAACTCAATATCTGTAAAAATGTTCATTTCTAAGTAATAATTATCTTATTACATACACTAAAATCATAAGCAAGTATTATGTATGTAATATGTTGTTTCCTTGTTTTACCAAAACTAAGCTGAGAGCTTAAGCATTATTTATTCAGACAATTAAGGTACCAGACAATATTAGGCATGATACATCTGATAATTACAACTAAATTTTTTTAAAGAATTACATAGAATTGAAGATAAAGCTTTGTAGATGAATTTAAATCATTGATTAGGTCTTATCTTGAGTCACAGTTGCTTTAAGTAGTGCTTTTTAACATTTATCACACCATATCCCTACTTCCTACTTCTTCATCTCATACACTGATTTCAGTTTTTAGCACTAGTAGTCACAGACCAGAAGAGCTTACAGAATGGTTTTCCATCTATTTGTCTGTTTATCCATACATTGGCAGAAGTCATTATTGCTGTTCCTCCTAAACCACTTGTAGGAGTACCATGACACTGTTCATTGCATGGTCCAATTGGTTCTAAATAAAAATGGTGCCTTTCAGACACCCAATTAGGCTACCACAGAGAGCATCTAAAAAATCTTGTTATCACTATGTCTGCTGCTCCTGATTTGATGTTCATATCAGCATGTAGTTTTCATTAAAAAACTTTTTATAATCTCTAGTTGGTCATACTTAAAAATCGTTCTGATCTGACTTCCAATATGACTGCCATGGCAGCCATCTTGAAAATTTTATCACTACTACTCCTGAATGGAAAAGAAGACTTTTTATGATGTCTGCTTGGTCCTAAATGAAACTGGTACTGATCTGATATCTAATATGGCTGAAACAGTGACCATCTTGAAAATCTTGTTATTGGTACTCCATCTAAATAGATGGTCATAACAATATGGGTTTTCACTTAAAGACTTCATATGATGTTGTTTCTATATGAAATGGTGTCAACCAACATCCATTATGCCACTACATCTGCCATCTTGAAAACTTTTGTTATTGTTACTCTTACTGAAAAGTCATATTGACATGGGGTTTTAGCCAGAAGATTTCTTATGATGTCTAGTTGGTCCTAAATGAAAATGATGCTGATCTGACATCAAATAAGGCCAACATTAAATGTCCATCTTGAAGAACTTGTTATCACTACTCCTTCAGACCAGATGGTGATATCAGCATTGGGTTTTAACTGAAAGACTTCTTATGGTGTCAAGTTTGCCTTTTCACATAGGAGCTTTACTGAAAAATTTGTATTATCTAGTTGGTCCTGACTGAAGTTGCTGCCAACTGACATCCAGTATGTATGCTGCAGCAGCCATCTTGAAAGTGTTACTGCTACACATCAAAGTCATATTGACGTGGGGTTTCAGACAGACAATGTTTTTTTAATGTCAAGTTGGCCCTAAATAAAAATGGTACTTAACTGATGTTTAGTATGGCCACTACAGTGGTAATCTTGAAAATCTTGTTAGCACTACATCTACATGGGTTTGAGTCTCAAGCTTGGTCATTGTGGGTACATGAGAAAGCTTGCTAGTAGCTTTCCGTGGGTCAATATTTCTTCACAGAGTTTTTCTGGGACCTTCCAGCAAATCTACTGGCTGTCATGTACAGCCTATCATGGGCAGAAAAATGGTGTTAAACCCATAGCAACAACTCCTGAAAGGATGGTTATATTAACATAGATTTGCAATGAAACACTTCTTAATGATGTCTAGATGGTCCTAAATTAAAATAGTGCTGATCTGGTGTCCAATATTGGTCACCATGACAACCATCTTGAAAATCTTGTTATTGTTACTATTACTATTGACATCAAATGTTCATCAGAGAACTCTTATGCTGACTAAATAAAAATGACTAACCCTCATGAAAATATTGTTATCTTTATTCCCCCCCAAATAGATGGCTATGGCATATCAACATGGGATTTTCATCAGTATACTTATGATACCTACTTGATCATAAATGAAAATGGTGCCACTTGGTTAGCCACTATGTTCACCTCAGCAGTCAATTTGAAAATCTTGTTATCACTGAAGAATATTAGAAATGGTTTCATCACTCAGTTGTTAAAAGGAAGAAATGACTTTGTCTTGAATTCTTGGAAATTCTTTTCACTCAGTAAAATATGGAAAGACCAGATCAATATCCAATCATTATGCTGCTTTTGTAATGCTTTCGTCATGTGTGTGTGTGTGTGTGTGTGTGTCTGTGTGTGTGTGTGTGTGTGTGTGGTCAAAATATCTCGTTTCTTCAGAAAGGAAACCATGGAAGAAAATTTCATCTAAATGCAATTATTGCCAGACATTATGTTGATTATTTTTTTTTCTTCAGTTTTGTATATTTTTTAACCATCTGAAAATCTCAAGCAAGATTTCATTTATTTTGTCAGTATATGTTGTTTCTGAGTTGTTTAATAATTTGTAAAGTATTATTTTTGCAGCTTCAAGATGCTGAAAGAATACTGTGAAAAGTCAAACCCACTTCTGTTTCAACAAATCTTCCAAAGTGAGAGGAACCTGCCAGTTGGGAAAAAAAAAAGGAGATGATCAGGAAGCAGAGCTTTCATACAAAAAGGGACAGGGACTACAAGAACTCTATTCAGCATGGATAAATATTGATCAAGGTATATTTGTCACAGGCATAGGGATTTTCTCCACACTTTATAAAAAACACCTTAAGAGAAAATGAAAACAATAAATGACATAAGAATAAGCTACTGCACTTATAAAACCTGCTTCATAATTATCACCAATCGTCATCATCAGCATTCATCCGTCTTCAGGAGATGATGGTGTAGCTTCCTTTTGGGTGTCCTATCTGCATCTTCGTGAGTGGCTGAAGATTCCGACCCTAGAGTGATAGTCTCTGTTGCACTTGCTGCAGGTGAGCATTGATGCTTGTTGGGGCTGTTGTTGTTTCACCTTCCTTCTGGCTCTCTTTGCAGCGAGGTTTGTGTTTCTTGCTTCCTTGGCTTTCTGAATGCCCTGTCTGACAGCAAGGTGCCAAGCGGAGCAGTCATCAGCACAGCTCTCCCAGTCATTGACGTTAATGTTGACAATCTTCATGTCCTTCTTGCAGACATCTTTGTAATGCAGACATGGTCATCCAGTCAGTCATGCACCTTCTGCTAGCTCGCTGTATAGCAGGTCCTTGGGAATGCGGCCTGGGTCCATTCTCTTGACGTGACTGAGCCAGTGAAGGCGCCTCTTGCTGAGAATGGAGAACATGCTATTTATGCTGGTGCGTTCCAAAACCTCTGTGTTGAGTACTTTGTCCTGCCACTGAATGCGCAAAATGCGCCACAGGCATCTCAGGTGGAAGCTGTTGAGTTTCCTCTCATGGCTCGCATAGGTGGTCCATGCCTTGCTGTTGTAGAGAAGTGTGCTGAGCACGCAGGCCTGGTAGATGCGCAGTTTGGTCTTCTCAGTGAGTTTCAGGTTGTTCCAGACCCTCTGGTTCAGTTAGGCCATAACAGCTGCTACCTTGGCAACCCTGCCATTCACCTCAGCATCAGTGGAGAGTGAGCTGGAGATGGTGGACCGAAGGTATGTGAAGTTCTCAACAACTTCCAGGTTGTACCCATCACTGGTGATGGTGGGAGGGGAGTCTGTGTCCTGTGCCATGATGTTCATCTTCTCCGAACTCCTTGCAGGTGTGGGAGAGGCAACATACCAGCTGCTGCAGTCCATCTTCCATGTGTGATGTCAAGGCTGCATCATCAGCGAAAAGCAATTCACGGATGAGACCCTCTATGACTTTAGTCTTAGCACGGAAACAGGCGATGTTGAACAGCTTGCCATTAGCCCTGGTGTGGATGCACACTCCCTTGCTGCAGCCCTTGAAAGCCTACTGGAGGAGCATGGAGAAGAAGACTGGCAAAGAGCATTGGTGAAAGGATGCAGCCTTGCTTCACTCTGCTGCTGACTGGGAAGGCCTGCACACTGTGCTGTGTGTGTTCTTGTGAAACAATGTGATGATAGCAAGTAGTTGTGGGGGCAGCCAATCTTCTGCAGGAGCCTGAAGAGTCCGTTCAGGCTGACCAGGTCAAACACCTTCATCAGGTCTATGAAGGCAATGTAGAGGGGCATCTGCTGCTCAAGACACTTTTCCTGCAGCTGGCATAGTGAGAAGATCAGGTCTACAGTTGACTGGTCAGCTCGGAAGCCACACTGGGACTGTTGATAGACATGTGAGGCTAGGGTCTGCAAGTGTGCCAGGGTGACACAGGCGAAAGCCTTTCCAATGATGCTGAGGACGGAGATGCCCCAGTAGTTGTTGCAGTCACTACGGTCTTCTTTGTTCTTGTACAAAGTAATGATGTTGGCATCTCGCATGTCCTGGGGGATGTGTCCCTGTTCCCAGCAGAGGCAGAGGAGTTCATGTAGTGGCTGGAGCAGTGCTGGTTTCAGGCTCTTGAGGACTTAGGCAGGATGCCGTTGTTCCCAGGGGCCTTCCCACAAGCGAGGCAGTCAATGGCTTTTCTGAGCACTTCCAGGGTGGGCGGTGTGTCTAGTTCCTCCATGACTGGCAGGTCTGGGATGGCATCCAGGGTGTTGTCAGTGACAATGTTTTAGGTTGCATACAGCTTGAGATAGTGCTCAACCCAGCACTGCAGCTGTTTCCCCTGGTCTGTGATGACTTTGCTTGTCTCGGACTTGAGTGGGCGGTCTTTGAAATGGGAGGCCTGTCGTCTTCTTGATACTCGCATACATGCCTCTTGCATCCCTGGTGTCGACAGCTGTCTGTATACTGGTGCAGAGGTTCAGCCAGTAGGTGTTGGCTTAGTGGCGGGTGGTCTGCTGGGCGTTGTTCCTGGCAGTCCTGAGGGCTTGTAGTGTGCAGGGGCTAGGCACAGCCTTGTAAGCCAGGAGGGCTTTCCACTTCACATCAGTCATGGGCTCCATCTCCTTTCATTTGGCTTCATACCAGTCGGCATTTTTACACTCCTTCTTCTAGTAGGCAGTGATGGCTGAATTGTATACAGCGTCTCAGAGGTGGGACCTCTTGGAGTTGATGCTGTCATCAAGTGTCTCTTTGGTGAGAGCCTCCAGCAGCTTGCTGATGAACTGCTGTGTCTTCTTTGGGTTGCTTGCACAGTAGATGTTAATGTGTGGGTGACCCTTCTTCTTGGCGTGGTGCAGCTTCTTGGGTATTATTTGCACCTTGCTGGCCATGAGGGAGTGGTCCATGTCACAGTCGGCATTGTGGTAGCTGCAGGTGTCAGGGTAGCCTCATTGCTCAGAGTGAATAAAATCTTGAACAGGTAATCCTTGTTCAAGGTAGTCCAATTGTCTAATGTGTGTAAAGTTAGAACCACACAATAATTGCAACTGGTGACTTTATTTCAGTCAGCAACGGACATTAATTTTATAAAATAAAAAAAGTACCTAACTTTGAATACATAAAATTCTAAAATATATGATCCTCCTGCACAATAATAATATTTATGTAGAAAAAAAAATGGCTTTTTGTCAATTTCCATTGAACTTGAATGGTCATATAAAACCTATTTATGTGTACATGTTCTGGCTGAACTGTAAATCTGTCTCCTTGGTATGTTGGAGAATACTATATGTTTTAAATAAAATCTGCTTTCCTTGTGGAAGACATGGTCAATAAAATTATATTAAAACTAAAGATAATAATGATAATGTTTAATATTACTTCTTGGTGCATCCACCATTACTTCATTATCGATCATATATTAATTTTACAAGGGCAAGTTTCAGTATCTGTCACATGTTCCTACCAAACACTGAAGCAGTTTTATACAAAATATTTGATTTGCAATGGATCGTTTTTGACTCTTGAAGTCACCATTTTAACTTTTTCTGCATAGGAACTAGACATAGAATTCATCAAGGTGTTTTATACTCCTTGCACTCTCCCTTAATCTAACCCATCCTTGAGGAATTTCAAAGTTTTGTTAGGGTAGGAGTAAATGCATTTCCTCACAAGTACATATTAATCTATTTGTCATGTTATTTTTTCTGCAATATCTAATACACCAACCACCATCATTCCTACTGAACACTTGAGCTGAAGTCACACAGAGACCAAGCCAAGTATCAAACCTCAACTGCATGAGTCCAAAATATAATCCTTCTTGTGATTTATAATAATAATAATAGTAATAATAATAATAATAATAATAATAATAATGATAATAATAACAACTTTATTCAAACAGGGTAACACAACTAGCTGAAGAACTAATCTACTTTGAAGCCCTCATGCAAGGAACTTATTTATATTCAAATACATGTACAAACACACGCATACTTCTAGTAGCATGCACATGTGTAGACAACAATATATTTACTTAATTTCCTTTCTCTCTCCAGATGGTTATTTAATCAAACATATTGAACTGACATAATATACATGCAATATGCAATTAGTTACATATAGTAGTACTGTTTAATAACAGTCTATATAATAATGTCCAGAGGCATTCATGAATACAGATATTGTAACAGTTGTTTTCATTCTCATTTCAACTACATCTCTGAAGCCACTGGATATATTGAATTTGGAAGAAGGAAATAGAGTGGGGATTTCTAATCTCAACTTAAAAAAGAATTGTTGTTTGGGTCTACTTAAAATAGAAATTTAAAGTCATATTGTGAATGAATGTGCATGGGTTTTGTTTCTAGTTGATCCAACTCATTTCTGCTTTTCTGATTATGAGGGGATTATTGGGTCAGTTCAGTGCAGAAATTGGAATGGATTTCAGCTGGCAAGTAGGCTATTCGAAATTTATGTACAGTTTGAATGTGTATCAAGTTTTGCAAGACATGTTGGTCAGATATAAAGAACTAATTAAGAGAGTAAATTTTGAGGACATTCAAGATGCATAAATTAAGTATATTTATTACCATTCTTATTACCAGCTAAAGAAAAAATGTTTCTGCCCTGTCACTTGCTCTCACTGTTGGAGGGACACCAGCTATGACATGTGTCATACAGTGTGTCTTCTCTCATTAGCTAACATTGTATCAAAATAGCTGCACTGGAAAATTTAAAAGCAGCTGTTGTGTGACACTCCGTTTACACAACGGAAATAGTATTTTTTCGTCCTCTTCAGTTAATCGCTCTGAGGCTCATAGTATCCTACCAAAACTTTCAGTTGCATTTTTTCTCAAATCTAGTTTTTTTGAGAGACTTGTAAAATGGTGCATCTCTGATAGATAGATGTGATAGCTCATGGCCTCAATATGCTTTTCTATGCTATATTTCTGTTAGAACCTAGAGAGCACTCGTCATAGTCTTAACCATTCTGTTTGCAAAAAGATATGAATATTCTCCTCAATAACTGTTTCAGTGATCAGAACAGTATTTTCAATTACTGCATCTCTCACGTTTGTTGTTGACATTGTGAATGTCATGTTCTTTCATTTGCTTCTCTGATAGTTTTATTTCTGATTCTGTGAACTCATCCACATCATTAACTTTATCATCAAGACTTTGAAATGGAGACAAACATGAGCATATAATAATGAATGTTATGCTATCTGAAATAACCGAGGCAGATGTTTTTATGAGTCATGGACCAGTCTGATCAAGTCCTGTAGCTTTCTTGGTATCAAGTTCAGTGAGACATTTTTCAACAAAGATTTTATTTTTATACTGGTGGGATAGAGAAACATACCTCCCTAGGGATTGTGCTGGTGGAGAACTTTTTCAGCTCATCAAAGTTGTTTTCTACCACTGGTTCCTTTAATGTTGTGATAATATTGATCAAAAAATCATTGAACCATTTGCAGTGTTAGTGCCATGAATGACAGTGGTGTCATTTGACAGAAATGAGTGAATTTTATTTCTAATCATTTTGTGTTCCCTAATGAATTTACTGATAACATTCCCAACATAATTTGAGTTGCTGTTTTTGTTTTCAAGCATTGATTGATAATTATTTCTTTTAGCTTTTTTAATCATACTTGATATTTTATTTTTACGTAGAATATATAGGGGCCCCGAGTGGCCGAGTGGTCTAAAGCTCTCTATGTTACGGATCAATGCCATCTCACCTCTGTCTGCGTGGGTTCGAGTCTCGGATTCGGCAAATGTGGATATGTGAGAAAGCTTGCCAGTAGCTTCTCATGGGTCAGTGGTTCTTTCCGGGGATTTCCCGGTTTCTTCCTCCACCATTAATACTGGCCGCCATGTATAGCCTATCGTGTGCTGAAAAATGGCATTAAGCCCTACAAAAACAACAACAACAACAACAACAACGTACAATATGTATGGTTTCCCATGGCCTTGAATTGGTCTTGTGTTTTCATGACAGCTAAAATTTCAGTAGTAAGCCATTTTCAAATTGGGTTTTATACTTCAGCCAATGTACTTTAGTAGTGCATGTTTAGAGACTACATCCATAAATAAGTTAGTCCACACCCTCGGAGCTTTATCTATGTCATCAAAAGTTTTTATTATATTCCATGAAACTTTAGATAGGTCATCCAGAAATTGTTCTTCATTGAAAGTTTTGAACAATCTATAAATGATAGTTTTGTGTGTATTTTTCCTGTTTGTCTTGCATTTTACCTTTCTTGTGAGAAACATAGGGTAGCAGTTACTAAGACCAATATTCAGTACATTAACATATGCCACATTGGTAGGTTGGTATAAATGCGATCAATAAGGGTGCTTGATATTTCTATTACCCTTGTGGGCTCATTTAGGAGCTGGACAAAGCCTAATGATTCAATACATTCCACCCAGTTGTTCCTTTTTTTTCAGTATTAAGTCCTTATTTACTTTGCCTAATATTTATATTTCTTTCTCCTGTACAAGAACATTTTCCATTTTTTTCAAAAAGTTATCATTCCAAATTGCATTGAAGGAAGGTGGTCTGTAAATGAAACTGGCTGGGAATGATTTTGCATTATTTTGAGAAATTTTCACCCAAATACTCTCAGTTTCATGTGACTCCAAATAAGTTAGCCTTTCTGCATTTAAATCATCCCCAATGTATATAACAAGACCACCCCCTGCTGTCTCAGTTGTAGCTTTCACAACGAAATAGGTTATAAGTTTGGTTTGCATTTAATTTAGTTTCATTGAGTCCAAAAACATGTATATTATCTTCCTTGGAAGACAGCATTAACTTAATCTGGTCTATTTTGCCACTATACCTTGTACATTTAAGTGACCTATGTTAAACCTTTTGTATTTTGTTTCATATCAATTATATGTATGTTATCATGCAATGGGGCACTCAATGAGATTGTCTCCATACTACTTTGATTATTTTGACATCCTATTTCCATATTTAAATGTTCATATATATTAATATCTGCAAAGTCACATATAGACCCTGATAATCTTTAACTTTTGCATTTACAGTAGTGTCCATTGAATAGGTAGAGTCAATAGTCTCACTAGGTACAATTAGGTTTCTATTTGTGTCCAAATTTATGGCATCTCTAGCACTCATTTTGTTTTCCATTATGGCATACCTGTGTCACATAAACCAGTTTCTTCACAGTAGAGACTGTACTCCTCATTACAGTGCCTGAAAATGGGGGAATACATGTTAATATTTCTTAGTAATTGAGAGGTTCCTTTTCTACTTAAATGAATTTTGTCTCTGTGGGACAGGCTTAGGTTGCCATCTCAGTCCCAAAGAAAAAAATCTGTGTATTGTGGAATGTACTGTAGGTTGAAGTCTTCATATAGATCAGTTATCAGATGATTGATTGGTTCCACCTTGGTGTCCACATGAGGAGGCAGTCCTGATATCATTATTTTACATGTATCTGCATACATGCAAACCATTACACTTTTGACTTAATCTATATGATGTTTTTAAATAAATTATACCTTATGCTTGAACATATATGGATTATGCTTGTTTGGCATAATTCTGCCTCCAAAAATGAATAAATAAGTTATTTTCTCATTTTTATTAACTTTCCATTAATTCCACAGATCATATTCTTGAAAAGTTTGCTTCTGCATAACTATGACTTTAGAGTACACTTGTCTGTAGACTTGCATGCACTTTCCTAACAGTATTAATATGTTCTACTTACAGCAGTGGTCCTATTTCCAAGAAACATTCTGGTCTCTACCTTCAAACCTTTGAGTTTGCATTCATTGTTATGATCATGTTTGTTAGAGAACCAGTCTATAATGAACTGTGGGTCATGTCTAATGGCTTTTGTACAAGAGTACCATAGACCTATATGTACTTTCCAAACACTATCATTATATTATATTTATAGCAGCTGTATGGCATAATTTATAGATAACAGACTGGTTTTCTAATTCTGAATCTTTGCTCTCAGATTCTTTGTTCTGATTCATATATGGTACAGAACCAGCCTGTAGTTATTTGACACTAAAAGTCAAGTCAAATAAATTTAGTTGATCTGTGTTAGAGCAAAAATGTTTTTCACATAATTTACAGATGGATTAGAAAAAGATGAAAATAAAAACCAGAATCCTCCAAAGATAAATAGATGAATGACATAATACAGCATTCCATTCTAGGGCAGCATCACATCCATTGCAGGTTGCGTGGAAAGGATTTTAATATTTGGCTCTAAAAGTTATCAAATGGATTATAGTCAATGTGTGTGTTAGAGCAAAAATGATTTTCAAATAATTTCACAGATGGATCAGAAAAAGACAAAAAACAGAGACCTCCAAAGAGTCAAACGAATGACATAATACAGTGTTCATTTCTAGAGTAGCATCATGCCCATTGAAAGGTGTGTAGAAAGGACATTAATATTGGTCATGGTGGTAAATTTGATGCCAAAAAATTCTTGAAAACAAAAAAACAAACAAATTCCATATTTGTTGTGCAGCAAATAATGTCTTACAGAAAGAAGAACATTTATATTCACAAGATACTGTTAAACCATTTGTCAAATTAGCTGATAAGCTTTATTAAGCCAGCAATCATTACATCAGCCAAGCTTTTAACTGATGTAGACTTTCATGATGGAGCAAACCAGAAAGATAATGAAGAGATCTAGCTATTGGTGCAGAAGCAAGAGAATTCATAGAACACAATTCTACTCTTGCTCTGAAGGTGTTCTATGATAATGTTAGTGATTATTATGCTACTGCCTGTGATTACATGCTTCAGAAATTCCCATATGGAGATGAAGTGCTTTTAAATGCTTCATTGCCTGTGATTACATGCTTCAGAAATTCCCATATGGAGATGAAGTTAGTTGCAAGCAAGTAACAAGCTCAGGAATAATTCACATTCACAATGCAATATGGAAAAGTTCCCCATGTATGTTAACACCTTTGAAACTTCTGTTTAACTTAAGGCAAGGCTGTCATAGATAAAAGTATCAATCAAATGCACACAGTGTAAACACATTGCCAGCATGTCAGTAGATGGCTGTGACAAACCAGTATTAAAAATTTAAAACTTATTAGTTCTAGTATTCATTGAGGACAAGAGACTGCTCCATTGGCCTAAGTAGTTAGAGCATCTGCCTCGGATACAGGAGGTCACGGGTTAGAACCCAGGCTGAATAGAACAGAAACTTATAAAAATGGTACCAGCAACTGCCTCACTTGGCGCTCAGCATTAGGGGGTTAGTACTAGGACTGGTTGGACTGGTGTCCAGATAAGGTGAGTGTGACATGATGCTAAATGTTTGCAGCTTTATGCCTCACTGCTAGACATCACTATAAACTGCCCCAATGCAGACATCATAGTGATATGACTGAAAAATTGTTAGAGCTACACTCACATTCATCACTGGGTCTAATTGATCCTTAATGAAAATGATGCTTCTTAGACACCCATTATGGTGTGGCCATCTTGTTATTGCTACATTTCCAGAATGAAAGGTAATATTGCCATATGGTTTGTATCAGAAAGCCTAATATGATGTCTAGTTGGTCTTCAATAAAACGGGTGCTGCTTGCACATATAAGATGGCTGAAATAGCTGTCATGATGAAATTCTTGTTATCACTACTTATTTTGAGTCACATTGACATGGGGGATTTACTGAATGACTTCTTATGATATCTGGTTGGTCCTTGATCAAATGTGTGCCAATCTGACTTTCAATACGTTCACCACAATAGCCAGCTTGAAAATAGCATTATTACTGTTTCATCTGGATGACTGTTTATATTGATCTTGTGCTTTTAACACAAGACTACGTATGATCTCTTCAGTACTAAATGGAAATGGTGCAAGCCTGATATCCAATATGACCACCATGGCAGCCATATTGAAAATCTGGTTATTGTTACTCCAGACCAACCATTATGCTTTTGCCATAAGTCTTACAGAAATGACCCATAAAATATGAACTTACAGAATAAGAGCACAAATTAGGGAAATATAATTGTTAGCAGTACAAATCTGCATACTGGCTTGTTTGATTCGGATCCGGGAGTCATATTAGGTTAGTGGAATTGGTTAGGGAACCAGACTAACTTTATTGGAGAACCTCAGACACTTTAAACTGTACTTATTTTGTGATGCAAAATGTCTGCATGATCAAACTACTAATTTTGTTTAAAAATACGGCGTTCAACAAGCAAAATGTTAGCATGAAAGGGACAATAGACCTCTTATAAAGTTTTAATAATACAGAAGAATAGAAGGGAATATTCTTGGGGCAAGTATCAGGAAGGGAAAATATTGCGTTTAGTGAACAACATGTTTTGATTTGATTATGTCACATAGTGGGAAAATTGTTGTTGTAGTGTGGAGTGGCAATGAGTTGGTAATTAATGAAATTAATGATGGCCCATCATAGCATAAATGGATTAACTGGTGTTCCAATGAAACAGCCAATGCATGATGAAATGATGTATATGTCAACAAACAAATATGACATGAAAATCGGCACAAAATCTGGAGTAGCTGCTTAATCCTGTTCAGTGGTCATGGCCATTTTCAATTCCAAAGGTAATATTGATGATTCCACTTTATATCGCTGTAGTATCTTTTGGCCTTTATCAATTTTGTTCAACAATATAGCTTCTGCATCACTGACTTTCTCAAGTCGATACTGTTGAGAGTCCATTATCAAAATACTAGCATTCTAAATACTCATATTGGAATACTTGTATTCTGATAATAGGATCCATGTCCAAGGACTCTGAATACTTGCTCACATGATTAAGTATAAAAGTTCAGTGCAATAAACACAGACTGCTTGTGCTAGATTTTTGTCATCTGGGACTAATTTAAAAACAGTATTTAACCAAACTACTTCCCTTATTCGATGATATCCAAGGTCTTTTTCAGTTTTATTAAACTTCTATTGGACTCGACGGTGCAGTATCCCGGCGAGAGGGGGTGCTTTGGACAATAACGATGAATTTTGTCTCATCGTGTAATGAAAATCAATAAATACCTCTGTGTTCAGGTAACAAAGTCAGATACTTGTCTTGTCTTATTCTCCTCCACATCACCTCTCCAGACACAAGTACGCGTAGGAATCGCTGATCAAAGTCCGTTTTTAGTTTATGAATTGTTGCAGTGACTGGTTGTATGCTGCTGTGTTCCACAACTATTTCATTATTGTTCATGTTGAGCTCTCCCATCACTGTCTCTGGCTTGTGAAACTCAGCTATTTATTTCATCACTGATGATCGAGTGGGATATCCCAGAATGTCTTTGGTGGCAAATTTTGACTTGTCCATGGCAGCATCTTCCATGCCACGTGGGTGTATTGATTACCCATAGATGTCCACTGTCATATTTGAATACTTGTGTTCAAAATATTAATACTCTAATTACATCAATTTTAATTGCAGCAGTGATTTCATCAGTGCCATCGACTGAATTGTCACCTCTATGTGTATCAATATAAAGCAGCCACAGGATTGGGCGCAACCAACTTGTTGGTTGTGCTTGTGACTGCATCAAGCACCACAATGAATTCTAGCCCACACATGGGTGGATCTGCCACAGTTTCTGTGGGCAGCATTGATACCTAAATGGTGCTGTGCACAGATACATGTTTCAGGCATTTATGCATCATTTGACATAATTGATGAATTCTTGCTGTGGTGCCAGCCCATATGAATAAAAATAAATAACCGCGTGTGGATCTATCGAATATGAGACACAGTGAGTACCTCATCGTTCACTGGAATCTAAGTTGATTATTCTCGTTTCCCATGTATGTGGTGCCTCTGGTGATTCATCATACATAAAAGCTCCTCTGAAATATTTGATTTTTCTTCTTCTGCACCATATCAAGTAAAGCAAAATTTGACACAGGCATCAGTGATTTGGTCACCACTGCCCACTTCATTTTTTTCTTGTAACTAATATCAGTCCCTGACCAAATATACCTTTAGGTGTTAATCTCTGTCCCTGGCCACCAACAGGTTGGACGCTGTCTCTTTTTTGACCTAGTGAAACTCCTTTTCCCGTAGGCTTTCTCAGTTCTATTCCATCAGTAGTTCGAACAGCACCCAGCACAGCAACTTTAGCAACAGCTGGTGCTGCAGCAGTTATCAACCCAGGTATTGAAGTTAGAAAATTCCACCATGTATGGTGTTATCTGAGATCTCAGAGGCAGTTATTGCTATTTCCACTCCATTCCGTGCTTCTTGTGCTTTATTGAAAAGAATCATCTGTCGCTCGGAAAGCGCCGTTTATTTAGTCCACCGTGCAACTGGGACCCCGCTAATCATAGTAATACTACACAGTTGTTTTTGGTGGCTTGTCTCAGTTTTGTAATTTTGCTTTGACTCAATGTCACATCCACTTGGTTGTATGTATTGTTGGGCATGTTTATATTGTTAACACACGCATGATCAATTGCTTAGAGTGCCAGCACTCCGGCAACATGATTTCCATGGGGATGTCAATGACCTTCATTCATCCACAAACTCCCTCGAGCATCAGGGTTTTGTCTGACAATATAGCAGCTAAACCACTATAGTCAGCAATACTCATGTCCGTCTTGTTCACATGGTCTCTTAAATGTTTGTCGACGACACTTTGTCTAGCGGCATGATTTACCCAAATACTGCCCAAATATACCCAAATACCACCCAAATACTCACAAATACTGTCCAGAAACAAGCCCGTGATAAATTTACAACTAAAGAGATTTTTAAATTCATTACAAAGTTAAGTTCTGTGTTAAAATGAAGTACGTTAAATTACTAAAGCAATTAGAAATTCTTTGTACGAAACGTAACGAACATCTCCAATTACCGTTCACTCGGAAATGATACTTGCTTTTAATGGTTGGTAAACATTTTACCTTTGAAATGTGTTTCATAAAATGTTTTAAATCTCGGATATTTATCGAAATATGCAGAGAGGTTGTCTTCTCGCTTTGAAAACTCGAGGTTGTCTTTACTAAAAACTAAGCCATCTTTGTCTTCACGGAAGATTATATTTATAATCTTCTCCCTCTCTTTATCATCAGAATTAGATTTTTGAAGAAAATGCCTAATGTTATCTTTCAGCTGTTTTGTACAAAGCAGATAATTTGCTTTGGGGAAATTGTTTGTTAATGAATTTCTTATTGCTTTCTCATCATCTGTTCCAAAAGTCAAATTTTGTGAGTTTAGTTTTTCTCTAACATGTGAAAAGAAATGGTGATAAGTACGCTGCTCACCATCCCAGTGAAGACAAAAAGGTCCTAGAAAAATTGGATACTGGTTAGATTTTCTGCTAACTACGCTTCTGTTCTTATAACACATTGTTGTTACAAACACTTTACCAAGATTAAACATTCTGTTGATGCCAATCACACTGCCTTCCTCACTAAAACAGTTCTTCTTCAAGTCTGATATTTGATCATCAGTATACAAAATTATAATTGGTTGTTTTCCTTTCGCCATTGTAACGCCCTGGATGAAAGGGTTGTCGTGTAGCTCTCCAATTAGTGTCAATATCTCGTCCGCAATATTGTTTCCAAGCACCCTCTGAGGTATTTTTCTCTGTGGATTTCATCCTGGAGTTGGCAACCAGATTTAGGGGCCATGAAACTGTCATCACCAGCTATCTTGCTGACCACTTCCGTCGCCTTCTTGCTTCCCACTTTTTCGTATGTTTGTAGGCGATATCATTTTTCCCGTTTGTGTATGGGTATATCACTCTTATTTTCATGTTAACCGCATCTGCCAAAACCATAATTGTCCATGCATTGGAGAATCTTCCGATGATGGCAGAGTCCAGACAAGAATGTGCGTAACTGCTAGAAAGCAATTGTATTTTAGGTCTCGTTGAAAAGCCACGATATTGACTCTAAAACTCATTGGACGGGGCAGCGCACATTTGTGGACTGATTTGTATATAAATTGTATATGTATCGTATTTAGATGCAAAGAAAAGAAAATTAAACTAGATCTATTATATCTTTTTATCTCTTTATCTTTTTCATGTTAGTTCTATGTGTAAATGTTAAAAGAAAAGAATTAAAGAGATTTTAATCTCTCTTTTTTTCTTCACTTTACTTATATGTTAATATTAAAAGAATTTTGATATTCTGTATCAATTTATTCATTTTTCATCTCTTTATACTTAAACATCTTAAATTGTGGATTCATGTATTAATAGTTAAATGATATGCATTGGGAAATCAAAAGTACTTTCATGCATGTAAAACCAATAGGTATTTCATTCAAAATTGTAGACTTAAAAAGCAGGGTCCATGTACCTAGTCCCAGGTAGACAAATGTGTAGCAAATTCTTAACAAGCTATACTAAAGAAAATAGTCCAGTACAATACTATCCAATAAGCTTTTTTGTATTTTTTTTTTTTGCGTGTCTTTGTACGTATTTGCTTTTAAGACTGATATTGCTCTAATTGATCATATCTTTCTTTCAGATTTGGGATCAATTTACTGCATTATTATTAAATGAGATAAAATATATAACAAATAATGATAAGCAGATTCCAATTTTTGCTTGACAAAAGACACTTTTAAAATATTAATACTAATTTAATACAAAAGTGAGTGGAAATAGACATTAAGAAAATGGGCAGTATAACATTACGGTAATAAAATAATTTTAAAACAGTATTCTCACAGAAGGTGCTATACAATATACACATGTAATGAATGTATGCCCCATCTGATATGAAGACTGTAAATAATGTTATAAACTTCACCAGATGCGAATGATTTGCAATGTCATGTGATCAGGTTTTATCATAATTATAGCACACATTTATGTTGTTTTAGAGAAATCTAAATATGCAAATTAAATTATTTAAATTTGTGCACAGGCTGCATTTTTTCTTAGATAAAATGGTCATTGAATCGGTTGAAAATCCATGATACTGCATGATGATTACACACATAATTAGCGGTCTATAACAAAAATGCTTTGAGAAAAGAAAGTAGTCTTTGCGTGTGCTAACCTAAGTAATTTAATTATTACAAATTTAAAGCAATGCTGATACTTACATTCTGCAGAAGATGCATGGCCATCAGGTAGTCAAACTCATTACCATCCAATGTACGACACGAAACACACACGTATTCCAGATCAGTGTTTCCTTACATTTTCAATTCATCTTCTGAGATTTCTTGGCATTTGTTATGATACCAGTTCTTACACAATGAACATTTAACACAGTAATTTGAACAGTCTGATTTGCATCCACCACATGGAAACCTGGCTCCACATTTTTTGCTGCAGTTAGCCATAATTCACTTAAAAATCACCAATACAGAATAAAGAAAACAAGAAATGTGAGTATTTAAGCTTTGTTTCAAAATGAGAGATGAGGTGATCAAACTTAAAGATTTTATACCTTGCATTTGATTGCTTGTAATTAACAGTAATGTTTTGTTCCGATTGCCTAACAGGTTATTAATGATAAAAATGCACAACTTGAAACTCGTCCTATATCCAAAGAAAACATACTGGCAATTGTCAGTACTCAATATGCAGTCAAAAACAATTCAAGGCTGATTTTAGCAGGTTGCTGGTGAACTAATATTAAATCAGTAAATGAGAGCTTGCTGCTTGATCACCTTTTTCGGCATTTTCTTTCTATGGTTTATTTTTTGTAATCGTCAACAAGAAGCACTTGTGTTTGCTGATTCTGTTCGGCAATTCCTTTCATTTCATTTTATGCGACTGCCAACAATTTACCTGTTATTGTTCACATGTTCTAATATTTATAATTAACTCCTGACCTCGAATGCCCAAGGGCTGAGTTATCTTTCTGCTAGCAACTCGTTCCAAGAGGCCATTATTAAATAATTGCAGGTAAAAGAAAACATTAAGAATGTTCTAATGTGTTCTAATTTGCACATATGTAATAGTGCAGTTGTTTTATTTTTGCATTTTGTTTATTAGATCACAAAAGTTTTTTATTCACTTTTTATCAGTAAACAGTCGGAACGAATCTTCATCACGTGAAATTTATTTTGGCTGAATAGAAATTTAGAATCAGTTGGAAAAGATCAGACACCAAGTTATAAATAGATGTGTTAGCAATATCAACATTGGTGCTGAATTGGATTTCTCCTTAGCATTCTCGTATATACCAATGCATGCATCCAAGGATTAAAGCCAAAGGTAACGATTTTTGCATCCAACCCTAGAATGACAGTCACTGTTGCACTTACTGCAGGTGAATGTCGATGCTTGTTGAGGCTGTTGTTGCTTCACCTTCCTCCTGGCTCTCTTTGCAGTGAGGTTTGTGTTTCTTGCTTCCTCGGCTTTCTGAACACCCTGGCAGCAAGGCGCCAGGCGGAGCGGTCCTCAGCACAGCTCTCCAGGTCCTTCTTGCAGACATGTGTGTGTGTGTGTGTGTGTGTGTGTGTGTGTGTGCGGATCGTCAGAGTCTATATCTTGTTTTAGGAGAAATAAACACCAAATTTAATTACAAAAAAAAAATAATTAAACACACAAAGGCCAGTCCAGATATAGAAACTATATAGCAGACAAAACATTATAGCATATACATAGCAAACATGGACAGTAGGAAGATCATTGGCCATGATCACTGGAAATAGGGATTATCTTTTGTAATTATCCACAGACAAATATGTCAGTGGGTGATAGTACATAACGTATAACAAGTTATTAATTGTATAAAATAAAGCTATCAAGTATTGGGAGAGAAGGAAATAATGGGCCTGTATATACAGGAACCTCAGAAAACGATTCATCCAAGAAAGTAGCAAATTAAGAGAAACCACGGCAAAAAAGGTGATATAAACACATTTTCCTTTCAAAATTCTTTTTGATATTTTACGGAAAAAACAACACATAAATATTAGAGGGTGGGAACATGAACACATAAAAGCTTTTGAAAGTTTTGAACAGAGAGCCATGGGCAGAATACACTGAGGCCAATAGCTAAATATATCTAAATGTCAAAGGTGTGCCCACAAATAAAATTTAACATTATTCTATAATATAGATATCTGCAATTAAGCACGCAAATTAGGGACATATATGTCGTCCCGGACTCTGTCAATAATTTCCGAGCCAATGGTAATTGGAGAGTTCGTTATGTTTCGTACAAAGAATTTCTAATTGCTTTAGTAATTTAACATATTTCATTTTGACCAAGAACTTAACTTTGCAATGAATTTAAAAATTTCTTTAGTAGTAAATCCATCACATGCTTGTTTCTGGACAGTATTTGAGAGTATTTGGGTATATTTGGGCAGTATTTGGGTGTGTTTGGGCAGTATTTTGGGTAAATCGTTCCACCCCACTTTGAATAAATCCAGATGTTCCACAAAATGTATTTGATGGGATACATGCAGTGAAAGCCTTCTGAGATATATAGAATTCTGTGTAAACGTTTTGATCACGCCTCATAAAGGGCACTAGCATCCAGTACACAAGTGCGACATAATTCTGATCAAAATCTATCGGGATTTCTTCAGACGATTCCTGGTGGCCATTTAACCATAAAGAAACTTCGCTGGCACTAAGTTTCTGGAACGCAATGTGCTCTTTTGTGTGCGAGTTTAAGAGTTAAGTATCCTGAAATGCTATAAATACATGTCATGTCGCAGAAACATCCTGCTGCTGTGCAATCTGCCATGTCAATAACTCACTTATAGCACTTTGAACTGTATCTCTAGTCATTGTCAGCCAAATCAGCGTGGAGTGGCCAGAGCAGCTGGCATTTCTGGCTGACATAAATGCTAGCGACGGTGTCAGTATAGGATTCCACATTGACAATTTTGACAAGGTAACACATTTCCATGTAGTGCAGTAGTCATAGCCACAATTGCATTTGTATCTGCACCAGTGCCCATAGCATACCAAGTAGTTTCGTTGTCATTACTACGACGGGTCAACATTTGTTTACGACCCCAAAAATTACCTGGCTGAAATGTCCACAAAAACCAAAAGATGTGTTACAAGTATATTATCTGTCATCGGGATTATCTGTGATGTCCTTGGCAAACATCTTTGAAGGCCCAGCGCTACGGGAATAATCATCGGTGTATTGTACGAGTCCATGCATTTTTGTTCCCACGTCGAGGTTGTCCAGGCATGCTTCGATTTCTTTGCCAACTATGATGTATCGGACGCTGCTGAATAATGCCATCACGCTGTCCTTAACAAATCCAGCGCATTCCCCAGTGGCATGTGGCGTGCCATCTTGCTTAAGTAGGGTTCCTTAGGTTTCCAAGAAGGCCTCAGCAGGCAAGAAAGATCTGCTTGTATCCTGAATCTGCAGTTCTGATTGGCCATGACCGCTTGGATATGAGCATAATAAGAATAATCCTGATAAACGTGCACAGATTTATCTTTGAGAATTCTTTCGTCCATGTTAAATGCTGGATCTGACATACATTTGAACATATTTTATGTTATTGCAGTAGTTTATTTGTCACGACGATTTACTGTCAGTGGCCAGATAGGGGGATTGCACTCCCTGCAGTAAGATTCGCTGTTATGTTGGCTCACCTACTATCATCGTGTGCCAATTTATTTAGTCGTTCTGCTGCATTAATAATTTTACTGAACTTGTGGGCATTTCTTCAGTACTTGTCAGTGGCAATGGTAGACCACACCACATGAATGCTCACTGTGGCGAAACTAATCTAGATAACCTGTCTTTAGTAACAGAGAAACTCCAAGCCAGCTGGCTTGCACCAAAATTACTGATCACCCCAACGGCATTTTTCTTTTATAAGGTTATAAATACCAGTGATGGCCAAAATACCATGTTTATGGACCACGGGGGCAACTTAACTAAATAATCCCCTGACAACATTGCCAAACCCATTTCCATGACATGCACTGTATACAGGCACTCGTGAATTTACAACTAAAGCCAGAGAAGCAATGTGTTGATATGTGATCATTATAATTACTGCTGCTGAAATAATTGCGGAGTGCCAACTATTTGGCCGCTGCCGTGTCCCTGATATACAAACTAAAGGAATATGTTGCCCCATGTAGGTCAAGTAAATGACCATCTTGATCTGGCAGTGTAAATTTGACCTGGCTTATGATGTTATTGTGACATCTTAGAAACAATGGCTGTGTAGGTACTATCATTATCAAACTGCCAAGAGACACATTCGGAAAAACACTATACAGGATATATCCTTGGAGGGCCAGGATATATGTGTGCTGGGCCGCTAGCAGCAACAGTGCTTCTAGCGCTGCTTTGATAACAGCATCACATGTAAGGTTTACCATGATGTCATGTTAATGAAGTCTGGGGCTACATGATGTCCATCAACGTCTGGAGAAATATCTGCGACTCACAGACTGTCATCACCGGGTCCCCACCCAACCATGGCCCTGATTGAAGATGCTCCAGTGTTGATGCTGTACCCGGTAGTGAATATTTCAAGGTTGGAACTTACCATTGGCTCATGGATGCTTCTTGCAATTGTAGAATCTCCTCTTGTGATATTTTTCTTCCGCCATTGAAACTCAGCACTGATTTCGCAAGTGCCATCTGGAGTTCCCACGAAGTGCTATTCTGGGGCAATGATTCCATTGCTGCCCTTGCGGTTCTCCATGAAAATAACAATTGAGTCATTAGCTGGTAAACCACCAAATGGTGCCAGTTGAATGTTATGCCATGGTACTTACAAACTCATTTCCGCTCGGCGTAGTAATCGCGTTGGGAAATATAACATTATATTCGACACCGACTCCATCATGGACATGTTCAGAGTTTTGAAAACTGCGAACTGTCATAGCATACTCAAGACCCCATGTTGATTTATCGATGGATTTACCATCCACTGGCGCACTTAACATGCATTCAAGCTCACACTGGGACATAAA
Organism: Megalonaias nervosa; assembly: GCA_016617855.1. Classification (NCBI taxonomy): domain Eukaryota; kingdom Metazoa; phylum Mollusca; class Bivalvia; order Unionida; family Unionidae; genus Megalonaias; species Megalonaias nervosa. Next base: position 50,138 of record JAECUM010096227.1, read on the forward strand.
CTATGTGGTTAGGAATCAGCTTGAGTGTCTCATTTGGATTGCCAGCAGCCCCTCCGGGTACTTTAACATGGATATTTTGACGTCAAATATCCGCAAGTCGATTCGTCAATGGGACAAGTTCGTTGGAGTATTTTGCATGGTGAAGTTTCAATAATTACTATTGAAGATTATCTCGAACTTGTTTTCGAGAAACCACAATGAAATCCATGCGTGTCCATGTGGCTAGAAAATCATTTTAGGTCGATTCAGGAATTGCTGCCCGCATTTATTCACATTCAAACGTACTCTAACCTTCAGTTTTCCAGCAGCTTGTCCTTGGCATGACAGTCATCGAGGACTTCTTACGTAATAATCAATTTGTTCATGGAACCAGCTGTGTGGAGATTCAGCAGAAATTGAAGATGGTTGTCCTTGGTCCCCATGCATAATCACACAACATTGGCTGATACTCATCCACGTTAAAAATGTCTGTAACGTCTCAACAGATGCATTACTTATTTCGCCTCATATTATAATGTATTTATTTTCCCATTTGCACTGGGTAACAGCTGGAATCATCTGGTCATTTGAGCAAACTGTAATAAATATGTGATTTAACTTGCTTGGTTTCTCTCATGTTGCTTGCTAGTTTATTTTGGAGGGTTAACACAACATCAGACAGCTTGCTGTCCACTGTGGTGAAAATTTTAGACAGGTTAATAACCCATTTTAGTTTACAAGAACTCCCTCCACCATTCAGATACACAAGTTTATGACGAACTACTAGGTGACTTATCGATGCAGCCGCTGATAGAGGAGCTAGCGGCTCAACGTGGGTATAATTCTCTATCGCATAATACTTAACAGATAGCTTCATCGCTCTTATCATTTCTTTCTTAATTATCCGGTGGCCATGTGGAACAAATTCCACCCTGTGCACATTCAGTCAGCGCTAACACAAGAAGTTTATCAAGATTTGGTAGAGTCTGTATCGATATGAAACGAATCTGTGGCAACTCTAACAACAGTGGTAGGAAATCTATTAATCATCGATAACAGAGTTAATACTTGCATATGCAAACATTGATGCTCTTGAATGACTGTATTGTGGAAATACTTGGTTGCTGTAGGAAATTATGTGTCTGCTGATGTCATCAATGAGTGTCATAGCGGTTTAAGAAATAAATGTATCAGCACATACAGTGTCGCCGATTAAAAAATTAATTTCAGTTTAGTCAATAACAAGCCTGAAACACAGACATTTGCAGTCCGCTAATGTCCCTGTGGTAAATTTATGCATGATTCTCTGCCCTAGGTCTTTAGCGGAAACAAAATTGCATTATGATTTGTATCTAGTGGTTCAGGAAGTTAGACCAGTTTCTGTGGCTTGTGTGTTATGATCACTTCAGACACGATTAAAGTTTTCAGTATGCGCACATCGAGTATAAATGTTAACAGAACAGTAGGAGCTCATCTACGTTCAGTTCTTGAGTATTCACCTTGACCATGAAAGTGTCTTCCAAACCGTGCTGAAATAAGAAGATGAATACCTCCATTAAATTCAAAACTGTGTGATCTAGGCAAATTCTGTAAAGTCAATGTCATGCAGAGGCCCGCTGATTGATAAACGCATAAGTTCATATGTGGGATGACCAAATATGCTCAAAGCGTTTTAAGCATTTACCATGTGCAAGAAGACTGGCAGGGTAGGACGCGGCCATGTTGATATTCCAAAATACCACCATATTCCATATTGCACGCAGGATCGTTGGACGTCCTCTAGAAAACTTTTTGAAGTTGGTTTCCTTTTTTCCTGCAAGATATGAGACCACAGATATTTCTGTCAATGAATTTCCAGTTAGATCATGGTAACATTATACATGTGTAACTAACCAATCAGAACCCTCTGTGCATGAGTCATAGTTCCACTGGTACTATCTACAGGCGTCTGCCTCTTTGATAGCACTCTGTGTTAAGACCTCACAGTAGTCACTTGTATAAATTAAAGTTATTGATAGTTAGAACACGGCGTCTCATCTTATGTTTTAACGCAATAATGCAAAATGGTGTCAGATGTGAGATCATAATTGGAATAGCACATGGATCATAAATGGAGATTTTGAAACAATAACTTTACAATCCACGGAAGATTTTGCACGAATTTAGAACCTTAAAAACGTTGAAAATTCTGCATACGAACTTAATGCCTTCAAAATGGATCTTTCCGGCGTGCCAGCCCCTACCATAGACTGGGACAATTCCAACCTTACCACATCATGGGCTAAATTCCAACAACACTGTGAAATAATATTTTACGGACCGATGAGTAGAAGAAGCGATGCGGTCAAAGCCAACTACATTCTACTCTGGGTAGGCGACAAAGGTAGAGATATTTTCAACACGTGGACTCTGATGGATGAAGAAAAAAAGGACCCATCAATGCTCTTTACAAAATTCAAACATCATGTGCAACCAAAATTAAATCCGGTCTTTGCCAGATTCAAGTTTAGCAATGAAATTCAAGGCTCATCGATGTCCTGTGTGTAGTCCGACAACATTGGTACTAACCTGTTATGAAATCCATCCATGCGGTAACAATCTCCAAAGGGACGCACAAACTGATCAAAAACAATTTAATGGTGATAAACACTGCTAAGTAACCAGGGGGATACTGAACAGTTTTCAAGAATGTTCGCAATTGCCCCATAAATGCCACCAGAATGAAACTTAATTGTGCGTCGGAGTGGAAATTGCAGCGCAAGCATCCATACATGTGTGTTGTGTTTACTGAGTTTGAGGACACTACCATGCCGGTATTTACCAGCATCATGAAGTGCTTCATCAGTTACTGTTGCAATATTAATGGGACATTTCAACAAGAACTGCAAGGTAACATCATGACTTTTGCGACATTTTCTCTCACATGCTCTTTGCACTTCGATGCTCAGTTAAACCTGTACCAAGTGATGCACAGAAAAAATCAAAATACAGCTGCAGTGACCAGATATGTATTGTTGCAACAGACGTCGTCGATGCAACTGAAGAACCCAGGCGGCGACCACGATGTCAGCTTAATAGAAAACTGACCATGTTTGCATTCTTTGCTTATTCGATTCATATTATATCTGATCACCAATTCGTCGAGGCTGCTGGTGATAAATTTAATCCTGATTAAAAAAAAAATCTGTTGTAGTTGGGGGCAGCAACTTCATAATACCACGAGTCTGTGTGTTATTCATGTGAACATCGTAGATTTGACGTGGGTTCTCTTGCTCAGTATACCATATCAAATAGAGGTAGGACATCAACATCAAATTTATCTTTTGCATCACAGAATATTCTTGCAACTCTGAAAATTTTTTGGCATTCTAACTGGGTGAGCTGGCTTAACATGAGAAACTTTCTTGTCAAGATCAACAGCAATTTAGCTGGCTTACATTTGATCCCTGACAATCTCTCAAATTCTTTATCAGTGTAAAATTTGTCGATTTCCTGATTACATAGAATCTTAGCAAGTTTTGCGTGATTTATCCAGAGACAGTTTATCATTTGGAGGATTCATACCAGATTTTCCAATTCTCCATCCTCTTTTTTCCCCACCATGTGCGTTGCACAGCTCAGTTTTTCCTGTCACATCTACACCACATTGATTACACATTACATGGAATAAGACACACACACACATCCCCACTTACATACATGATCACCATGTATCCAACAGTATTCACTGACACATTGCTGACCACAGTAAGTTGTCTTTCCCATGTGTAGCCATTTGCATTGATTCTTTCCAGTCATATTAATGTTATACTGTTTCTATTTAATTTCAGCATGTAGTGACAGCATCAAATATGTAGTCTTTTGGGAAAGCAGCAGGGGGAAGATACCTCAGTGTTTTATCTTGCCTTTTGATTGCAGTGGGGCACGGGTACTTTGAAGAAACATTATTCATATAACCTATGCACTGAAATCCAAGTCCACAGTTCAAGGTCTAATTACACAGTTCACAATTCACATCCTTGGAATGAACTCCTGATCTTCTGTCCCCTTTTCAGTGATGCCACTGTGTTGTTCTGTTTTCATATATGCTATCATCCTGCCAGCTGTGATGCCACAATGCTAGCTATCCTGCTACACTAATAGCTATCTGCCACACTACCAGTTATGCTGCTAGACTGCCAGCTATGCTGCCACACAGCCTACCCTATGCTCCCACACTGCCAGTTATGCTGCCACTCTGCATGCTGCACTGTCACGCTTACAGCTATGATGCTACACTAACAGCATTGATGACACATTGCCAGCTATGCGCTGCCACACAGCCAGCTGAGTCTAGGACATCTACCCCCCGGGCATTCCCCCCCCCCGACTTTTTTCCCCCCGACATATCCCCCCCGGACATTTCCCCTGGACTCCCCATCAAATAGGATTCCCCCCCCAGTCATTCCCCCCACCCCCTTATCAAAATAAAAAAAATAAATTTCTGAACTTCTGGTTGTCGGAGATGTACTTTGTGAAGCTAGCCCTACAAAAAAGGGAGGGGGGGGGGCATTTAATTCCTAAATGCATGAAATCGACGGTCGCATTATATGTCACTTATCTTACATTGCAAAGTATGATCATAGGCTTTTAGTATTAAAATGTCATTAACTAGAGCTCCTTACAAAACTATTATCGGAAAATAATATAGATAATATAGATTTGCTTTAATACCTGATGTTTCTATTAAAAAATGAGAGAGAGAGAGAGAGACGTCAGGAAAGTATATATTTTACATTTGATAATGCTGTATTGCTTGTTGCCAATAAAGTAATAACTATCCGATCTTTTTCAATTTTCACTGCCTATTACATTAACGATACAATGAATAAATAAAGCAAGTATACATCAAAGCTAAATGTTACTATATATAAATAAAGTCCTTTCAGACGTGATTAAATTACTCAAGACAACATTACCATTTATCCATTGACTAAGCGGTTTCCATTCATGATCTACAGTGTGAATTGTAATTCTGTTGACTACGAAGATTCCCTTTTTGCGATATATTTAGTGATTTGCAATTTGCCATACTAATTTAGTCTGGTCCTTAAAGATACAGCATAGAATTACAAAGAAGATATTCATTAATTTCTTTATTTGTTGATTCCTTTTTTCTTCCTTTCACACTTCCTCATTCCCATTTGTACTTCGTTCTGGGATTACAATTTCATTGGTAACAATTGCATAAATTTGTGCCTATTTTAGAATTTATGTTCTTCCTCTATCCTTAGAAAATTTTAAAAAAAACCCCAGTATATTCTAGATTAGAATCAAAGGCTTCTCTATGCGAAAACAGACTATGCATCTTACTTGAGATGGAGAATTAACACGTTAGTCACAGCTTGAGCTACTTCCATTGTCAATCCCCACACTTATCAATACCTCCATACTAACCCAAACCAATAAATATATACACGCCTGTGTTATAGTTGCATATATAATACTTTGTCGAAAATTAATTTGACTGTCACTGAAGTTAATATTTTAATATTCGGAAATTTCATTATATTAAACACAATGCAGGAAAAGAGGAACATTTACATACAGGTTTTAGTTATGCCATTACATGAGTTGGATTTTATGTGTCGAAGATTTTAGTTCTTGACCATAGTTTTGAGAAACTGTTGAAAATGGTGAAAATGTTCTGAATGCAAAATTTAGAACGTCGAAAAGAAGTCATGCTAATCAAGCTATACTGATCAAAACTTGAGTTACTTTAGTAGCTAACTCAAGCTGCCAGTAGCTATGTAAGGCTGTTGCTTAAGGTATGTTTAAATTATACATATGAATTATACTCTGTCGACATATTCATAGAATCCCTCGAACGAGTCAGTGCCAACTTTATGGCTAAAAAAATTGCATTGTTCCTATTTTGTAGGCCTATATCAGGGTCAGATGCATTGTACATAATTTGTCAAATTGTATGTCATAGCCTAATGATTTGTGGTTTACATATTTTAAAGTATGGGTGCAAAATATTTTCTTTTCTTTGTAAAATACACATTTTATAACACTCCAATATTTGATACCCCACCTCATTATATATGTAAGACCATAGCAAACCACCTTGCTTCAGTTCATGCGACATAACCAGTAAGGTAACTAAATTTTCCAGTTGAGCATAAAATACTTTGTCCACACTGAATATGTATATTTCCTTACTTACGTTTTCATTTCTGTAATGAGAGAGAGAGAGTGGATGTGTGTGCGTGTGTGTTTTATGTGTGAAGAAGATTTGGATGATTGACATCAGTGACCAGTCTTGTGACTGGATCAGATGCTTTGTACATAGCCCTAATGATTTGACAAATTGTACTTATCCCTAATAATTTGTAGCTTAGATATTTAATGTATAGGTGCAGAATATTTTCGTTATATATTTTGTTTTTCTTCGTAAAATACATCTTTTATAACACTCCTGTTCTTGATACCCCGCTTCATCATATATATATATATATATATATATATATATATATATATATATATATATATATATATATATATATATATATATATGACTAAAAACAAACCACCTTGCTTCAAATAGTGGGACATAACCAGTAAGATCACTAAGTTTTCCACATTAAGCTTAATATACTTTGTCCACACTGAACATGCATATTTCATTATTTATTTGTTCATTTCTGTGATTAGTGAGAGTTGTGTGTGTGTGTGTGTGTGTGTGTGTGTGTGTGTGTGTGTGTGTGTGTTGATGAAGATTTAGATGACTTGCAAATAAAGACATCACTGACCAATCCTGACAGTGTTTATTTACAATCTAAGGTAAATCAGTGTGATTGTACCTTCTATAATTACAACATAATATTTTGCATTGACTATTTTGTACACATATTGTGGATAAATTTGTATTTCTATGAAGAAGATCATAACTTCTCACATTACTTGTGCATCCATTGTTTACTTCATTATTGATAACATTGTTCTGACTCCATGGTATTAAGCTAAGTTAAAAAATTTTAAACCAACAAGTTTTGTAAAATTCAAAATATTATTTATTTCCCTAAAATGGCAAGTGAAAAATTAAAAAAATAACTTACATGATGGTGAACAAAATCCTAAATAGCCTCAATGTTCTATCAAGTCCATTAGTATTGAGTAATCCAAATGAGTTCCAATGGTATTCAGAATGATGTTACTATTGTATTCTGTACCAATAATATTGATGAATTACAAATGATATAATCCCAAAATGTCTTTACATGAATTCACAATAATTTTAATAAATCTATAAATCCAAATAGTCCAGGTTCTTTATAATTCTAATTCATGATTGAATTAAATAAATGAATCCTCTCAATGAAACAGAAGTATGTATCTTCCAAGACGTGTGGTACTACTTATAAAACCTAACTCTCTGTAATTCATCTCTTGCATAGATAACTAAGACATAATTAAGAAACAAATGAAAGTTGTATATTCATTCTAGAATAGTCCCAACTCTTAAACACTGTCATGTGCCATACACTAGCAAATCAGAAATTAGGTCAGCCTGACCTTTCAAGAATGCATGTACAGTACTTAATCAGCTCAGTATTGAAACTTATGAATGAATTTCACGCACTTAATACAAGAATACCTCATCTAAGATAAATTCCCATTCGTAAAGAAAATTAGTATTTAAAATATTATTAATTAAATGACCCCTACAAACTATAATCATGATAATAATACACGTGATATAGATATGCATAACAATATGCGAATAAAGTTCCAGTTTCTAATAGATTTTTCTACAGGGTTATGTTTCAATCAGTTTTGTATTCAGTATCTGCCATGTTTTGTTATATAATTTTTATGCAGCTTCATAAAAAATATTTCTTTCTGTATAGAACGTCTCTGCAATATACTGACTTGATATCCTAATTTCACAAGGAATAAAGTAAACCTTTTTTGTCAGAAATATGAAATTTATTCAACATTTATTTTCAAATTTTCTCATGCAACATGGCAAACGATTGAGACCAACACTTATTTTGTACTTCAGTATCTGGACAATGTACACATGACATGGTTTGTATAGGTTTGAGGTATTTTAGGTGATTTCAATGTTTGTTCAGCTTTATCATATCAAACAACGTCTTAGGGTAAATGTTTCGCATATTATCAATGAAACTAGATTATGAAACTTCAGTATGATGGAGAGTTAATGTCAACAACCATTGTAATTTCTCTGCATGATCATTTCAACAATGTTTACAACGAACAATTTGATTTGCTATATTTATACCTTTCGCTGCATCTATATATTTACCTGTTTAAAATATTCATACAAAAACTGTCATGTTCATAGAAAAAACTGCAATTCTTGTTACGTTGCCATTTCATTGTTATTCACTGGGATGGTATTGTAGAATTGCAAGATTCTCTATAAAGCTTATTCTTTATAGAGTGAATGATCATGTTCAGAGCATACTACTGTATCATTTGTTCTTCATGCTTTACATGCCATAAACGATCTTACATTATTATCACTTTATTTGGTTTTCTCAAGGAAAAAACCTGATGGTGATATGGAACCTAAAACAACGATATGAATTCAGGAATTTGAGCCCATTACTGGAAGTTATGATGCTAATGTAAATATGTCACCTGTTACTAAAATAGATATAAAATAACTGATAATTGATATCTTCCCAAAAGCCCATGTTGTAGAGTTTTCTTTGTTTTCTTTGGTTTGTGACTTTGCCACCTATTTGTAAGTGTAAGGCGAAGCTGTTTACATTTGTGACGTGCACAGTGGAGAGAATGTTAGCATTCCTCAATGATGCTTCATGTCCTCAGACTGAGATTCTTTTACATATTTACAAAATGCACATATCTACAGAACCCAGCTGACCTAAATTGCTGTTCTCAGGTGCATGCTTGAACTATCAGTCTGAACCAATCTAAAGTGCACTAATGTTAGCAGTTACTAAAAAGGGAAAACAAGCTTCAGAAAGTACAATGAATGAACTAAAACATTTTTAAAAAGTAAAGAAAAGTTTTTTGATTTGTTTGTTTTACAATTCATCTTTGAAGCCCTGGAAGTGAAAATAGCAAAGCAGAGCTAGCAGTGTTTTATAAGTGCACACATGAAGTAAGGCCAGGCTGTACCACGCTGTTACCCAAATTGCATCTATCGTATTACAAAGTAAAGAGAATTAAACATTCCCTTAACAATACTTAAAATATATTTAAAATGTATATTAAACAGCCAGGAAAATCTTTCGATGAAAATCTGGAATTCTTTTTTCTTTGAAAAGTAATCCATATGCAAAGACCAGTACTGTAGAGGGTCATCTTTGTGTAGCCAGTTTTTAAGCTTCACATCCGTGCAGCTAATTGTACAAAATAAGCCTTTTGTCTTTGTAAAATTCAAGCCATCTGTTCACAGTTTTGAATAAATTTGGACTAATATTGAATCATAAACAGGTGGTACACATTATGTTGGGAATTTGGTTGATATTTTGTGAAATTTGTCACTTTCTCTGACTTTTTAGACGACTTGGTACAGCATGCTATAGTTGATGTATGTTGACTTTAAATTAATTGCTCATGGTTTCTTTAGTTCTCACACCCAGTTTATAACGATTTAAATTATATATATATATATATATATATATATATATATATATATATATATATATATATATATATATATATATATATATATAGTATCTTTTTCCTTATTGTTTCAGAAACATTTCCTCTAATTCAGCATATGCAAGAAATAAGATAGACAAAGCAAGGGAAGGCATGCAAGAGTTTTACCTGATGAGTACAAAATGCACCATCCACTTGCAGCATGTAGTTTGAGCACACCTACTCTGCCGTTTTGGTAAGACTAGCAAAACTCAAAAAGAGAAGAGGGGAAAAGCATGCAAAACCAGTATGGATGTACTAAGTATACATTCAAATACAGACTCAGTTGTGCATCTCATTGGGAACACTACTGGGGTCCTTGCCCTCACCTAAAATAATAAAGACAATGCCTTCAACCCATATGACCTGAGCAGATTTGGCGGAGACAAATGTAGATATATTGCTGTAGCAGTTGGATACGCCAGCCTCTAAGCAACATATGCGTCGTCTGGTACAGGAGATGGTGACACAATTCATGCCTTCATTCCACATTTTACCTCTGTCTTCATCTTTAGTAGATAATTTGGATACAATGAGGGATTATTCTGACCAGCAATCCCAGCTGAGCACAATCAGGACTCCATTACGAGGATCTTGGTGAAGGATATGGCATGTAACATCGTATGTTTCAAAGGAACAGATTCTTAGTGAAAGATCTGTCCATATAGCCTGGCAGATGGTTACAGATGTACATCAAGACAGGGATGGTAGCCATGCTTCCTGCATGAATGGTAGTGAAGATGACCAGTCTGTCTTCTGCACATCTAGCATAACATTCTTCAGGCTAAGCAGTTGTCGGTATATGTATGACAAAATCGTCCAGTGAAGCTGCCTTTTTCTTTTTACTACCTACATGCAGGACATTAGCATTTTATTTAGGAACCATGGCAATACATCGTCATTACCTCAGGGCATAGTTATACCGAAATGGAAGTAGACGAGGACTAATAGTAATCACACAGTGAATGTGGAGATATTTCCGAACAACAGCCCTTCTCCAATTGGACCATGGAGAGGACAAAGTTTAGTTTTAAGGCTGCCGTTGAAGAAATATACCAGTTGCTGCTAGATTGAGAATGCCCTCCATAATGAGACTGAGTCTCCTTCTTTCCGTGTGCTTCCCAAGTCATCACAACTCAAAGAGATAAACACTCATCTGTCAGAACATATTTGCTACCCTGGAAATGCTTAAGCTCTCTTTTCAGAAAGCCAATTACCGTGGATGTTCTCCAAGCACTAGTCTACTATAAAGTATTTTTTTCACATCCCTAGGGTCATTCAGATCTCAACCATGTACCATGAGACAGCAACCGAATCAGCCTAAGAGGTGTTCTTAAAGGGGAGGTTAGAAACAATGTTTTTCTACTATAAGAATCCTTAACACCCCTACCACCCGTATAGAACCTACTGGTGGGCTCCAGACTCCTGCAGATTCGAGTATGTTGGATCAACCTATTCCTGCATAATGGATGGTTGACCCAGGCCATTTTAGTGGGGCTTTGGAGTTAGTTTATCAAACACCCTCCTCTTTCTTACCACACCCTTCTAAAAAATGTGCCATCATATTGGGAGAAGGACTGTATTCTTCAACAGGAGATACAGCCACACATCGATGCGTGGTAGAGAAAAGGAAATCTCCAGGGTTCTATTCGTCGCTGTTCCTTATCATAAAGGCTAACGGCATGTTGAGGCGGACCATAGACCTGAGTTGCCTCAGTGAATTAATTATTCCACCGAAGATGAAAATAGAGATGACAAGGTCTATCTGACTCGCCATCCAGTGGGATGAGTATGCAGTCTTGATATCACAGATGACTGTTATGTATCTGGATGATCTCTATTCCTAAAACATATAAGTGCTATTCATATCAAGGGCAGAAACAATCTTCTATCTGTTTTGAATTTTCTAGTGAACTGTTGAAAAATATGACCATAATCCATTCAATTGCTTTATCAACTTGGGTATGGAGTTTATAACCGGTCTGAATCTTGTATGTCCCTCATGTCCGGTCAGTGGCGAATGGGGACATAGGGAATGGCAGCTTCACATCAACCGTCTAAAAATGAAAGCAATCATAAACGTCTTTCAGTTCTGGAAGGACAGACTCTACAGGATGTATATCTTGATTGTGTAACACAACTCTGCAATGGTGACTTACCTACTCAAATAGAGAGGTACCAAATTGCCCGACCTGTGAGTGCTGGTTTGACAGTTTCTTCATTTGGTGGTACCAACTTCAGATCAACGTACAAATCAGACATGTTCCTGGCAGATCAAATGTTCTGGTCAATGTTCTGTCCAGACAGGGTTAAATTATTAACAAAGAACGGTCACTTTATTTGTAGATTTTTGATCGAATTTATGTTCTTTGGCGGCGTCTGATAATCAACCTGTTTGAGACAAGCTGGAAGCACAAGCTGCCCAGCTTTGTATTACCAGTTCCAGACCCAGAATCTTGGGCTGTGATTGTGCTGTCAATCAACTGGGAGTGAGTATTAGTCGTAGCTTACCCACCCACCCCCACTGGTCTGAATTGGGAGATAATTCTGATGGCCCCTCTAAGATGGGATAATTCCTGGGTCAACGAACTACTTGAGTTAGCAAGAGACTGACCCATGATGATTAGGGCCAAACTGAATCTTCTCAAACAACCTTGGTCGCAGGTGTTCACCCCTTCATGGACCAACTCCCTCACACAAGGCTCTTGTCAGGAAAGTCTTGTGAGAGAAAGAATTCGGACCTTCGACTGTGTAGAGAATGTGAGAGCAAGAAGGCCAGCCTCTCTGAATGCTTATAAGGGTAAGTTTTATATGTTTTAAATATCTCTACAGCTGAGGATTGCTTCCGTGGAGTCGACAGCTTTGTGACAAAACTCAACTTTATTGTGATTATACGGAGAGAAGGTTTAAGTTACCTGGTGATAGCCAGATCTACAACCCGTACGAAATCATGAACAGGAATCCGCCTGGCTATGGCACGGCTTTGACAAGGAATCCGTGTGGATTTTTAAGAAAAATTCATAAACCTGGTTGTGCATGAGCAGGACACGTAATTTAAGCACGGATTCCTGGTACTTCACCATGAACAGGATTCCACCACTTGTGTAGAAATCCTGCTCATGACACGGAAATGTGAACTTAGAAAACTTGCTGAAAGAAGGGAGATGTACTTTTAACTTACAATTTTAAAGGTTTCAAGCTTATGCATTGAAGTACAATGATCACACGGGTTCCGAAATATTTGCAGTTAGATTGTAAGTTGCAACTTGATTTCAAACAAAGTCTTTAAACAAATTGTAAGAGAAAAATCACATATGCAAGTGTATTTTAAAAGAAAAAGAAATACAGAGGAAAAAAATGTATCGGTTTATTCTGTTATAATACTGTTGAATTAATGCATCAGAGCTACACTGATTGTATAATATTTTAAATATTTTCAAGAAAAAAACATTCTTCATTACAACTTGCTTGTTATGATACACATACATGTAAATTTACCCAAGATTGCATGTATATTGCAACATTTTTTTATTCCATATTATTACACATAATTTAAGTTTTCAAAAGTCATTATTGAGAAAACAGATTATTACAAACTTTATCATTCTTAACCAATTTTGTAATTGTTACTACACAAAATTATGTACTTTATCCCCTGCCCCCTCGAATGAACAGTGACAACTGACTAATCTGATTCCAGTAAATTAGGAAACATGCAAATATACATGCCATAAGCTTTTTTGTCAGCAATGTTTAAGTCTATGAATATGCAACTTGACACAATGTTACTGACTGGGATAACTTTAACACTATTAGGTAATTTTGTTACTGCAAGTATACTGGAATCTGCACTATAATTTGTACATTTCAGTTCATTTACAAATGCTACAACTTCAGATTTTGTCCCAGTATTTATTTCACTAAAAAAAAGTACATGGCCAAATCCTACTTTATCAGCACTTCTGTAGAAAACTGGAATTATTTCGTTTGATCATCCTCGAGTATTCATTACCATAGATCAGTTGCTGTCTTAGTTCTAGTCTACTAAATGAGAGAAAGGAATCAGTGTAAGGCACTTCATCCAAATATGTTACTAAAGCATGAAAGTCTACTTTGTCAAGTTTTTTTGTTTTAACAGCACCTAAAATATATACACTTTCAGCTAGCTTCTGCCCTCTTTTTAGCATATTGGGATTTTCAATAGAATCACATATTGATTCTTCAATTGATCCCTTTGATACACATTTTTCTTTGATTTCTGGTAATTTTTGAACAAAAGAAATTCCAGTTATTATTTGTGAATCAATATTTTGTGTTGCGCGTATTGTTTTAAGAACAAATCCATTTTTATCTTCAAAAGGAAAGCAGCTATGAGTATACAAGGGACCCAGATTTCTTACACTGTCAGCTAAGTGAACAAGTTGATGGATATTTAAAGTCATATAACACTTATTATACAAAGAGGAAAAATTTTCACAAAAACTGAGAAGTAATTTTTCTGCCTTATTAACTTCATTTTTACTTGAACCAAATTTAAGAAGTAAATATATGGCTTGTACTAACTTAAGATAATGTTGAAATCGTGCAGTATCTAAAACATTTTGTAAAACAGGTGCGCCATAGTAGAGCAGAAATGACCTGAATTCTGATGCCTTCCAATATTTTAGATCACTGATAGATCGTGGCAATCTTGTTATTTCAGATGTAGGATGTATATACTGTAATAATTCATCAACTTTACATACTGAATTGTGAAAATTAAAAGGTTTACGAACAAAATCTTTTGCAAACCATAGTCTCAACAACAATTTTTGGACACCCAGTAAAACACCATGCATGTAGTCAATTGCAATGCCATTAATTATGTGAAACGTTGGAAAAAGAAGAAGCCATGAAGATCCTTTCACACCATTTATGCTCAGTTTTTTTTTTGTCCTTGTTTTTTCATGGCAACTATCTCCTTTGAATTCCTTACAACATCTTCACTGTTTCGTGTAGGTCCTTTAGGATCTTCATGAATGTAAGGGAAAACATGACTGTGGCCATTTCCTACCTTTGCAGTCTTGCCTTCTTGAATACACTTCCAGCATTCAAATGCACCATTATACTGCACTGAGTTACAAAGTAAGCTACGTGCTGGTAAATCTGCAGTTCCTGCCACAAGAAAGCCTTTGCATATGAATGTGCCTCTCTCAGGTGATGAGACCTCTACTCCTTCATTAAAAGTAGACATGCTCTGTTGGAATGGTTTTAAAAAAGTACACATTGATGGTTTATCTTTGCCAAACCATAATCCTGCTAAAATCATGTTTTCACGCATCATTCTAAGTTTGTATGGCAATTCATTGATAACCATGTATATTGGCCATATTGAAGTATTGCTGCTTTTAAAGACAGGTGCTCCATCAGTGTTGAATACAAACGAAATATTTTCATGATGACTCAATGGACCATTGTTAACAAACAACTTTTGATAAACACTTCCATCATAAATATCTTCATAAACTTCTCCAAGTTTTCGTGAAAATCTTCCCTGTAACTTATTATAAAATCCACTTTGAGCAAATTTACTTCGAATCTGGTCAATTACAGGTATCTCTATAAAATAAGGCAGTTTTTCAGTAAACACCTTCTTACATAATGTATATGTGCATGATTTTTTTTCTTCAGAATTTTCAACAGTACCTAAACAAGTCGGACAATACAAATGCTTTATTAATTGATTCCTCAAGTTTTTGAAGTAGTTTTTGAATGCATGACAACTAAGACTCAAATTATGATTAGCAGGCAATATTAGTGAAATTATATTCAAAAGTTGTTGTATTCCATCTCCTGTTATGTTATGTTTAGATGTAAATAAAGCTAGAAGTAACATGAATGCTCCTGTTGTCACTGAAGATCCTTCATAAAGGGGTTTTGAATCTATATCATCATCACTACTGCTGTCTAAATAATCACTTGCAAACTGAGGTTCCTCTTCAAAAAGCGTAAAATTCTCTTCTTCCAACTCATAGTCTGATTCTAACTGAATCGATGTAAATTCTGTTATTTCTGGATCACAAATTTCTGCGCCATTTGTAAAAGATATGAAATCATCTTCAACAAACTTATATTTATCAGAAAATGTGAGTGAGCTTGTAGATACATTTTGTATACTTTCCATTTCTGTATCACATTTGAAACATTTAGTAATTGTCTCAGAATTGTTCACTGTATCATCTGTGGCCTGCAAAATAGAAAGATTGTTCTTAATAAAACTAATAATGAAAAATGGAGTAAGAAAATGTAAAGGCTTGCCAACATGGATTGCACTGAGGAAAAAAAGGAGACATTAGCTAAGATCAATCTTAAAAAAATTTCTTTCATAGTAACATTCCAGAATGGGGTGGTGGTGGGGATCTTTAAGTTTGTAGATTAAAGCAGCCTTGGTTTTATTTGCCCATGTTTTGAAACTGTCAACTGAAAAGTAACACACCTTTATAAAATACATGCACATTATAATATTCCTTAAATACACACTCATGTTTATGCCTGTTGATAAATTGCTCATGTAAGCAGTTATATGTGTAACTAGATTTCATTTTGTTGGATCCAGAGAGTCAGGTGGATGTGATGTGCACCCCCTATCTTACACAAATGGTAAAAAATGTAAGGCATGCACCCACTTTTCTACCCGCCCTCGACCGCTCCGGTGGCCTAGTGGTTAGAGCGTCCGTCTCGGATGCGGGAGGTCGTGGGTTCGAGCCCTGGTCGAGTCATACCAAAGACTGACAAAAATGGTACTAATTGCTGTCTCGCTTGGCGCTCAGCATTAAGAGGTTAGTGTTAGGACTGGTCGGCCTGGTGTCAGGATAATGTGACTGGGTAAATTATAATACCGATAAGGTGATTTCATGTTGTCAGAAATTTCGTCGTGCTTTATTGATAAAACTGCAGACTCCTGTGATGCTACATGTCTGCGGCATGATGCCCCAGTCCTAGACATCCTAAACTGCCACACTGCAGACTGAAAAATTGTTAAAGCTACGTTAAAAATCCAAATCACACACACACACACAATCTATCCACCCCACCCCCCTCCAACACCACACACGCAAACTTTTTTAAATTCCTGGAACCACCAGCTGGCTTGCTCAGACTCGCTTCTAATATAACCAGTTTAGATCGACGTACACAAGTAAAATCTTGATATTCCGTCATGAATTTTCCGGAATTTATATTTAAAAAAAAAAAATTGCAAACTTACATGTTCTTCTGTGTTGACTTCAGCAGTTTTGTTGTCGGTACATGGTAGAATTGCCATTAGTTCCTCTTCGTATTCTTTTCTTATTTTATCGGGAATTTCTACAGTGCCCTCGTTTAATTTCTTTTTCCCGTATGGACCACGTCTTGTTTTAGCGGTCTTTTGATTTTCTGTATGGTCCATTTTATTGCAGACACTGACTACTTGTAATCTTACACAGAACAATGACGAAACTGATAAAGAAGGTCGCAGTTACAAACAAATTGAAGTATCAAGTTTCACACGTGACTACTGCATAGCAGTAGACTGTGGTCAGCTTCAGTGAGAGGTCGAGGGGAAATTAAATGATGCTGTTTATTTAATAAATAAAAACCTGCATGATTGCTATAGTAAATATGAATAACTTTATCATTTGTTAACGAGACGTTTTTATTTTAATTGTATATTGATAGAGACATCTCTGTTGCAGACTAATTAATTAAAATTACAAAGTTTTCGAATAATTTCCCCCTGAAGAGCCTTCTATCTATACATGTGCAGAGGATAAAATACGATTGCATCGTGGCCAGTGAGACGCTGAGAATTGACCGCCGGTCGCCATTTTAAGAGTGAGTTTCATCTCGGTTGCATTAATTTTACTTTGAAAATTTATTAGATATGTTTTCGTGTATTTATTTTACTGAGGACAGTTCCCTCAGTGTTGTGGGTAGAGCAGACAAAAACCTACATATTCTTCATGAATGGAAACCAAGAGAACAAGTAGAAATGAAATGGGGCGAAAAATTGTTCCACGGTACCATCATACAAATTGGGGGTAAGTATAATAACGAGTTTTGAATACATCTTCGATTCAATACCATGCGTATCAGATTTAATTTAAATAATTACATCACAATTAAAATATCAATAAATGATTGTTGATGGAGAGAGCATGCACGTTTTCAATGTTAATAAATCATATTTAATATTTTAAAAATGTGTTGTCACTGTCATCCTTTTGCTGAATGAAAGACAGTAAATTATCTTATCTTATATAATTGTGTGACGACATATCGCTGCACAGGAGTCTGCAGTTTTATCAATAAAGCACGACGAAATTTCTGACAACATGAAATCACCTTACCGGCATTATAAATTAAGGTGATTTCATGTTGTCAGAAATTTCGTCGTGCTTTATTGATAAAACTGCAGACTCCTGTGATCGCTGTATAAAAAATCAAATCGAGGAAGAAAGAGTACTCGTGCATGCACGTATTTTGTAACGACTTCGCTAAGTTGTAACGATTTAAGAACTCTACAAAAAGCTGTATATCAATCCTAATTAAGCAATACAAATTTACGAATAATTTAAATAGAAATACAAAAAACTGATCGCAAAGAGATTTTAATATTTATGGAAGTCTTTCTAGGCATGGCTCGTAGTCAAATATTTTCGGAAATAAAACTGTCAGTATTTGATTCTAGCTTATTATTAGTTTCACAGTAAACTAATGTATCCGGTTGCTATTTTTAGGTTGAACACACTGAGGTTTGTACAGAAAATATAACGATAAATTCATTGAAGAAAAAAAAAAAAACATCATCTGGTTGATAAATTTTTGACACTAAACATTTAAACAACTCATGCCTTTTCTTAAAGTACTCTTTACAAATGAATGCGATAGACCATCTCTGACCATAGACAACTCGGACCATATATTACAAGACATGACCGTGTCAAAAGACATTACACAGACAGTAATTTGAATCCTGTATTTTTTTTAAAAAATACGTCTGGACAAAGACAAAAAGATTTAAAAAGATAGGGTCAGAGTTATCCTGCTAACTCTGACCCTATCTTTTTAAATCTTTTTGTCTTTGTTTATTTTTATAAACACTATTATTTAATACAATCAACAGTCACCTTGGACCGTTGTTTTTCTTTATCTTTTTAATATATAAAGTTGTTCTGCCTCTTTTTTTCTGACATGACCCGTCATGTTAAAAAAATAAAATAAAATTAAAAGTCTACTTTTTCATTAGATTAGAACAGGTGAAAATCTCTTATTAGTATAACCTTTGTTTCAGAGAGTGAAGAAAACTTGACTAAATTTGCAAATTCGGCCAATAATAAAGTTCTGAAAAAGACTGACCATGAGAAAAGTACAGTCCTCGAGGATCTTCTGTCCTTTTCTGTGGGAAAATCAGGACAGCAGGCTGGAAAAAGAGTAAGAGTAGAAACAGAAAGGCTTAAAGAGAGCAGATTGCAGAAGAATGATAGCCCCAAAAAGAAAAAAGTTAAAGAAGAACAGGGGGACAAAGACAAATGCATCACACCAGTCCAGAAAAAAACAGAAAAGAAGAAAAAAGAACAAACTGTGTCTTTGGAAATCGAAGAGGAAATAAATGACATCTGCAATCTGAGTGCACAGTTTTCTTCAACATCTGAAAGCCCGTCAGAGCAGTGCACTCCTACAGAAAACTTTAAGCCATCAAATACCTTTATAGGGGATGAAAACCATCCAGCACCTGCCACCTTTCTCTCTGCATTTCAGAAGGTGGGCAAAAACAGACAAGAGGTTACAAAACAACATTCTCCGAGCACAGACAATGCGAAAATCATACTGCAGAAAAACAGTCCAGTCCCTGTAATGCCTCCAAGGGACACTCCTCTCACTGCTACTTGGAAGGTGTGTCAAAACAGCAAGGAGTCGACTAGAAATGATGTACTTGATCCTGATCATACTCAACAGCAAGGTAATCCTCAAAATCTATTGGAAGTAACGTAAAGTTTTGATAATTATTCTTTTACATGTTTTGGCAGTAAATTATGATAATTAAAACAACTTTTTAAATGTTCAGTTTTGGAGATTTCCTGCACGTCTCTTGGTGAAAATTTAAAGATTCGTCATTAATGTTGACAAAATGTGTCATTGTTTAATCAGATGTTGGTGCTGACACTTGTTAGACATCACTGAATCAGAACACTTGATATACAGTGTACACAGAATTTGTTTTAAAACGTACTGTATTTTTAAGTTAATGGCAGTAAAAACCAAATACATGATGTAATTTTCAGTTTTTAAAAAAAATAAGACAAGATTTTAATTAATTATAAGGATTTACATGTACCATAATGTTTTTTTAGCCTTTAAAAACTGTCATCAAATTAATGTACATTCTGAATAACCAGGGAGTGCCCCCGCCTATTAGATGGCATGCTTTAACATCCTTTCTGGTTAGTTCTCAAATATTGACTTAGAAAAAGTAAATTCTTTAATAATTATCATTATATTCATTATTTTATACAAATTATTTTACTACAGGTAATATCTTTAAGTTTGTAAATCATTGCAGTCTTTTTACATGTATTAAATCAACAATAATCTTTACAATTTAGCACCTCCGCCAAAAGTTATTGAACTTTTCCAGCTACTTTTGCATCCAACTGTGAGGCAATACATGACTAAGATGGTAGAGCAGTTTCCATTGTTTGGGAGTGAAAATAGGGTAGGTAATAACTAATATGATTAAGTAGTAAAGGTACATACACCATACATAATCTTGTCATACATGTGTAGCATCTATTTTACATTGTAAACAAAGGAAGTCATGATAACTGGAAGACACAAGTTCTCTAGTTAATAGTTGATCTCATTTGCTGACATAAAACATGCAAAATATACTATGAATATAACAGTATATACGTATACACAAGGTGTGTTAGTGCCCAAACTCCTACACCGTGTTAGGAGGAACACTGAAAAAAACAGTGCATCTTGGTGTGAATTAGTAATTTAGTATGTAGAAATTCTTGGAATATAATGGTCTCACTGTTTTTAGCAGACATGATTTAATTGTTTTATTAAGCTGATTTCAGTTTTATCACCTCTGAAAGAAAATTTATTGGATTTGGTCAGAACTGGTAGAAAATGATGTTTTGTGAGACTCACCACCACTACCGTCCCAGTCCCCCATCCCTTTTGATCAGCTTTTTTCTTGGTACCTGAAAATCATGTGTTAAGGTTTAAATTTCTTGGTGTATGGTGTTTGAACACTAATACACCTTTTGTGTACTGTATATGAATATAACAGTAAAGAAAAGATTTTCTTTTACAGGACAGTCCTCATCCACAACCACATTACACAGACTTGGACACAGACTCGCAGTTGATGATACCAAATTCTCAGCATTTCAATTCAGAACCATTTGGAAGCTTTCCCTCATCCAATTGCTCACAACTTTTCCTTTCACAACAATCCATCACAACACAAGAGTCGAATACTGGAAATCATTTTCAGGAATTCACACCCATGCCAGCTGGACGAAACAAGATACCAACAGCTATACCTTATGCACTTGCTCATCCAATGCAGTCAGGCTCACAATATGCAACCTTTACGGACACCCAATATTCCTCCACAAATTCAAACACAAGTCTGTTTCAAAGTTCACCAGTAAGCAAAACACAGATGTCACCAATCTGCCTTCCAGCACCTACAGATCACAGAAGTCAAGCCTTGAATGATTCAGCCGTTAGCATTGAGACTAGTTCACCAAGAACCTCATCCTTACAAAATCAACTGCCAGTTATAGAAACACCAAGGACATCCCCAAGAAAACAAAAACAAGGGGATCTAGTGGCAAAATCATCATCTGAAAATGTAAGTTGTCTGAAAGAACTGATTTGTTACTTTATATATCAATTAGTTATATTTTTTATGAGTGTTCACATGTTCACTGCATTAGAAAAAGAAAAACAGTAAAAGTCGACAATCCCACAATCATAAGAGTAAACCAACACCACTGACCCCACCAGCATATAAACAAATAGCACAAAAAGTAAGACAGTGACAGATAACCCATGAGAGTCTATATCCTGTCTTGGAGTAGTCACAAATATGTTCATGAATATTTTATTTCATTATTTATTTGAAAATTTGAAATTTAAGCTTGATAAAGAAAGTCTTTCAAGAGTTAATTTATATTTAAGAAAGAACATACTTTTTTCTTAATTCTCATGCACTGATAGGTTCATAAATTCTCGAAAGGGTTGGAGGGTTGTGCCTTGTCACGGATTCTGGTTATTAAAAGCCGTGTATTTGAAATCCCACTCTTATATTACAACCTTTGAAAAATCCACACGGAAATAAAAAATCCGCACGGCTAAGAGGTGGGTTATTGACCGAAATATTTAAATTAGCCCGTACGGGTTTTCAAAACCCGTGTCTTTATATGTACAAAGAATAACGACACGGATTCTCTTTGGACACGGATTCCATGTGAACAGATTTTCTTGCAGACACGGGTTCTAATGGTGCAGACATGGGTTCTTGGTGCAGACATGGGCTCTTCCCATACGGACACGGGTTCTTGGTGCAGACACGGGTTTCTGTAGCTGGCATAATGGGGTTGAAAAGTTGGCAATGTTTATGAACAATGCCAACATGACAATGAAAGTTAACAATATCATATAACTAAGTATGTTTGACCTTTAACTGAAATGTCAAGGAGATAAATTGTCACAAAAGTATATGCAATATTTATTTTTTTAATGTATAAACAAAAATTGAATTGTAACAGTCTTAATTACTGGATTTGTATTAAACATTGGCTGAGCACATAAAATAGAAAGTCCATTCACATTATTGTTTCTGCAGACTTTTTTTAACTAGCTTTCTTGCATAACTGACTCTTTCTGTTATTGCCTCATTTATTTCTGTATCATCAGGGGCCTTCAAGTTGTTAGTTTTGCACCAACATCTTACATATTCTGAAAAAAAGAATATTAAATATTTTAATAATCAATAAAATATTACTCAATCAATAATAAATGTTAAATATGTTAGACTAGATGTTTTTTATATTTTGTTTTTTGCTTTGGTGGCCAGTATACAAAACCAAACTGACCCGTCATGCTGTTTTTTTTTCTGTATTTTTGTTTATGTGCTAAGACCTCCTGTTTATAACTTTTGTCTAACATAATAAAATAAATGTATTCAGTTTGGCTTAAATCAATTATATCATATGCAATGTGGAAAGCTTTATAACCGGAGTTAACCAGTGTTGTTTAATCAATGAAAACTAGACAAGTGCTTTTTAAACAATTATCGTTATTAAAGAAAGAAATCTACCTTTCAAGGTTGAAATTTTATCTTTGTCCAAGACAGGCCTTAAATCATCTTTTTTTGCCAGCAATCCCTGTCCTCTGGACTGGGCCATCTCTTCATTGGTAAACAGTCCAGGCATTAATTTCATTGTCAGTGTATAGGCTGGTCTGGATGATTTGATTGAAAGCCTCACTGCCATGGCAATAACATCTTTATCAATAGTCACAGATCTGTTACCAATAAGTTTACTTGTCTGAAAAGTATTTCAATTAAAAAAATCAGTTCCAGGTCAGGCTTGTGCTTAAAATGATTCTCATGTATTAGTTTGACAATTTGATCAGAATAGCAGCAAATAAAGGAAACATAAATTATAATAAAATTGATATAAAGGAGCACATGAATATTTAAATTACATTTATGTATTAAGGGGTTGCAAGGGACCCAGCTCCACTGATTGTGAAAAGAAATAAGGATTTGCTACATGTGTAGCCCCCTTCCCTCTTATAACAAGCCAAAATGTAGGCTTTAAGAAGTGCACAACCCTCCAACCCTTTCGAGGATTTATGAACCTATCAGTGCATGAGAATTAAGAAAAAGTATGTTCTTTCTTAAATATAAATTAACTCTTGAAAGACTTTCTTTATCAAGCTTAAATTTCAAATTTTCAAATAAATAATGAAATAAAATATTCATGAACATATTTGTGACTACTCCAAGACAGGATATAGACTCTCATGGGTTATCTGTCACTGTCTTACTTTTTGTGCTATTTGTTTATATGCTGGTGGGGTCAGTGGTGTTGGTTTACTCTTATGATTGTGGGATTGTCGACTTTTACTGTTTTTCTTTTTCTAATGTAGTGAACATGTGAACACTCATAAAAAATATAACTAATTGATATATAAAGTAACAAATCAGTTCTTTCAGACAACTTACATTTTCAGATGATGATTTTGCCACTAGATCCCCTTGGTTTTGTTTTCTTGGGGATGTCCTTGGTGTTTCTATAACTGGCAGTTGATTTTGTAAGGATGAGGTTCTTGGTGAACTAGTCTCAATGCTAACGGCTGAATCATTCAAGGCTTGACTTCTGTGATCTGTAGGTGCTGGAAGGCAGATTGGTGACATCTGTGTTTTGCTTACTGGTGAACTTTGAAACAGACTTGTGTTTGAATTTGTGGAGGAATATTGGGTGTCCGTAAAAGTTGCATATTGTGAGCCTGACTGCATTGGATGAGCAAGTGCATAAGGTATAGCTGTTGGTATCTTGTTTCGTCCAGCTGGCATGGGTGTGAATTCCTGAAAATGATTCCCAATATTCGACTCTTGTGTTGTGATGGATTGTTGCGAAAGGAAAAGTTGTGAGCAATTGGATGAGGGAAAGCTTCCAAATGGTTCTGAATTGAAATGCTGAGAATTTGGTATCATCAACTGCGAGTCTGTGTCCAAGTCTGTGTAATGTGGTTGTGGATGAGGACTGTCCTGTAAAAGAAAATCTTTTCTTTACTGTTATATTCATATACAGTACACAAAAGGTGTATTAGTGTTCAAACACCATACACCAAGAAATTTAAACCTTAACACATGATTTTCAGGTACCAAGAAAAAAGCTGATCAAAAGGGATGGGGGACTGGGACGGTAGTGGTGGTGAGTCTCACAAAACATCATTTTCTACCAGTTCTGACCAAATCCAATAAATTTTCTTTCAGAGGTGATAAAACTGAAATCAGCTTAATAAAACAATTAAATCATGTCTGCTAAAAACAGTGAGACCATTATATTCCAAGAATTTCTACATACTAAATTACTAATTCACACCAAGATGCACTGTTTTTTTCAGTGTTCCTCCTAACACGGTGTAGGAGTTTGGGCACTAACACACCTTGTGTATACGTATATACTGTTATATTCATAGTATATTTTGCATGTTTTATGTCAGCAAATGAGATCAACTATTAACTAGAGAACTTGTGTCTTCCAGTTATCATGACTTCCTTTGTTTACAATGTAAAATAGATGCTACACATGTATGACAAGATTATGTATGGTGTATGTACCTTTACTACTTAATCATATTAGTTATTACCTACCCTATTTTCACTCCCAAACAATGGAAACTGCTCTACCATCTTAGTCATGTATTGCCTCACAGTTGGATGCAAAAGTAGCTGGAAAAGTTCAATAACTTTTGGCGGAGGTGCTATATTGTAAAGATTATTGTTGATTTAATACATGTAAAAAGACCGCAATGATTTACAAACTTAAAGATATTACCTGTAGTCAAATAATTTATATAAAATAATGAATATAATGGTAATTATTAAAGAATTTACTTTTTCTAAGTCAATATTTGAGAACTAACCTGAAAGGATGTTAAAGCATGCCATCTAACAGGCAGGGGCACTCCCTGGTTATTCAGAATGTGCATTAATTTGATGACAGTTTTTAAAGGCTAAAAAAACATTATGGTACATGTAAATCCTTATAATTAATTAAAATCTTGTGTCTTATTTTTTTTCAAAACTGAAAATTACATCATGTATTTGGTTTTTACTGCCATTAACTTAAAAATACAGTACGTTTTAAAACAAATTCTGTGTACACTGTATATCAAGTGTTCTGATTCAGTGATGTCTAACAAGTGTCAGCACCAACATCTGATTAAACAATGACACATTTTGTCAACATTAATGACGAATCTTTAAATTTTCACCAAGAGACGTGCAGGAAATCTCCAAAACTGAACATTTAAAAAGTTGTTTTAATTATCATAATTTACTGCCAAAACATGTAAAAGAATAATTATCAAAACTTTACGTTACTTCCAATAGATTTTGAGGATTACCTTGCTGTTGAGTATGATCAGGATCAAGTACATCATTTCTAGTCGACTCCTTGCTGTTTTGACACACCTTCCAAGTAGCAGTGAGAGGAGTGTCCCTTGGAGGCATTACAGGGACTGGACTGTTTTTCTGCAGTATGATTTTCGCATTGTCTGTGCTCGGAGAATGTTGTTTTGTAACCTCTTGTCTGTTTTTGCCCACCTTCTGAAATGCAGAGAGAAAGGTGGCAGGTGCTGGATGGTTTTCATCCCCTATAAAGGTATTTGATGGCTTAAAGTTTTCTGTAGGAGTGCACTGCTCTGACGGGCTTTCAGATGTTGAAGAAAACTGTGCACTCAGATTGCAGATGTCATTTATTTCCTCTTCGATTTCCAAAGACACAGTTTGTTCTTTTTTCTTCTTTTCTGTTTTTTTCTGGACTGGTGTGATGCATTTATCTTTGTCCCCCTGTTCTTCTTTAACTTTTTTCTTTTTGGGGCTATCATTCTCCTGCAATCTGCTCTCTTTAAGCCTTTCTGTTTCTACTCTTACTCTTTTTCCAGCCTGCTGTCCTGATTTTCCCACAGAAAAGGACAGAAGATCCTCGAGGACTGTACTTTTCTCATGGTCAGTCTTTTTCAGAACTTTATTATTGGCCGAATTTGCAAATTTAGTCAAGTTTTCTTCACTCTCTGAAACAAAGGTTATAATAATAAGAGATTTTCACCTGTTCAAATCTAATGAAAAAGTAGACTTTTAATTTTATTTTATTTTTTTAACATGACGGGTCTTGTCAGAAAAAAAGAGGCAGAACAACTTTATATATTAAGAAGATAAAGAAAAACAATGGTCCAAGGTGACTGTTGATTGTATTAAATAATAGCGTTTATAAAAATAAACAAAGACAAAAAGATTTAAAAAGATAGGGTCAGAGTTATCCTGTGTCCAGACGTATTTTAAAAAAAAAAACAGGATTCGAATTACTGTCCGTGTAATGTCTTTTGACACGGTCATGTCTTGTAATATATGGTCCTAGTTGTCTATGGTCAGAGATGGTCTATCGCATTCATTTGTAAAGAGTACTTTAAGAAAAGGCATGAGTTGTTTAAATGTTTAGTGTCAAAAATTTATCAACCAGATGATGTTTTTTTTTTCTTCAATGAATTTATCGTTATATTTTCTGTACTTACCTCAGTGTGTTCAACCTAAAAATAGCAACCGGATACATTAGTTTACTGTGAAACTAATAATAAGCTAGAATCAAATACTGACAGTTTTATTTCCGGAAATATTTGACTACAAGCCATGCCTAGAAAGACTTCCATAAATATTAAAATCTCTTTGCGATCAGTTTTTTGTATTTCTATTTAAATTGTTCGTAAATTTGTATTGCTTAATTAGGATTGATATACAGCTTTTTGTAGAGTTCTTAAATCGTTACAACTTAGCGAAGTCGTTACAAAATATGTGCATGCACGAGTACTCTTTCTTCCTCGATTTGATTTTTTATACAGCGATATGTCGTCACACAATTATATAAGATAAGATAATTTACTGTCTTTCATTCAACAAAAGGATGACAGTGACAACACATTTTTAAAATATTAAATATGATTTGTTAACATTGAAAACATGCATTCTCTCTCCATCAACAATCATTTATTGATATTTTAATTGTGATGTAATTATTTAAATTAAATCTGATACGCATGGTTTTGAATCGAAGATGTATTCAAAACTCCTTATTATACTTACCCCCAATTTGTATGATGGTACCGTGGAACAATTTTTTGCCCCATTTCATTTCTACTTGTTCTCTTGGTTTCCATTCATGAAGAATACGTAGGTTTTTGTCTGCTCTACCCACAACACTGAGGGAACTGTCCTCAGTAAAATAAATACACGAAAACATATCTAATAAATTTTCAAAGTAAAATTAATGCAACCGAGATGAAACTCACTCTTAAAATGGCGACCGGCGGTCAATTCTCAGCGTCTCGCTGGCCACGATGCAATCGTATTTTATCCTCTGCACATGTAAGGATAGAAGGCTCTTCAGGGGGAAATTATTCGAAAACTTTGTAATTTTAATTAATTAGTCTGCAACAGAGATGTCTCTATCAATATACAATTAAAATAAAAATGTCTCGTTAACAATTGATAAAGTTATTCATATTTACTATAGCAATCATGCAGGTTTTTATTTATTAAATAAACAGCATCATTTAATTTCCCCTCGACCTCTCACTGAAGCTGACCAGAGTCTACTGCTATTCAGTAGTCACGTGTGAAACTTGATACTTCAATTTGTTTGTAACTGCGACCTTCTTTATCAGTTTCGTCATTGTTCTGTGTAAGATTACAAGTAGTCAAGTGTCTACAATAAAATGGACCATACAGAAAATCAAAAGACCGCTAAAACAAGACGTGGTCCATACGGGAAAAAGAAATTAAACGAGGGCACTGTAGAAATTCCCGATAAAATAAGAAAAGAATACGAAGAGGAACTGATGGCAGTTCTACCATGTACCGACAACAAAACTGCTGAAGTCAACACAGAAGAACATGTAAGTTTGCAATTTTTTTTATTTTTTTTTAATATAAATTCCGGAAAATTCATGACGGAATATCAAGATTTTACTTGTGTACGTCGATCTAAACTGGTTATATTAGAAGCGAGTCTGAGCAAGCCAGCTGGTGGTTCCAGGAATTTAAAAAAGTTTGCGTTTGTGGTGTTGGAGGGGGGTGGGGTGGATAGATTGTGTGTGTGTGTGTGATTTGGATTTTTAACGTAGCTTTAACAATTTTTCAGTCATATCGCTACGATGTCTGCAGTGTGGCAGTTTAGGATGTCTAGCACTGGGGCATCATGCCGCAGACATGTAGCATCACAGGAGTCTGCAGTTTTATCAATAAAGCACGACGAAATTTCTGACAACATGAAATCACCTTATCGGTATTATAATTTACTATAATACCGATAAGGTGATTTCATGTTGTCAGAAATTTCGTTGTGCTTTATTGATAAAACTGCAGACTCCTGTGGTAGCATGATGTCCCACCCAGTCACATTATCCTGACACCAGGCCGACCAGTCCTAACACTAACCTCTTAATGCTGAGCGCCAAGCGAGGCAGCAATTAGTACCATTTTTGTCAGTCTTTGGTATGACTCGACCAGGGCTCGAACCCACGACCTCCCGCATCCGAGGCGGACGCTCTAACCACTAGGCCACCGGAGCGGTTGGGGGCGGGTAGAAAAGTGGGTGCATGCCTTACATTTTTTACCATTTGTGTAAGATAGGGGGTGCACATCACATCCACCTGACTCTCTGGATCCAACAAAATGAAATCTAATTACACATATAACTGCTTACATGAGCAATTTATCAACAGGCATAAACATGAGTGTGTATTTAAGGAATATTATAATGTGCATGTATTTTATAAAGGTGTGTTACTTTTCAGTTGACAGTTTCAAAACATGGGCAAATAAAAACCAAGGCTGCTTTAATCTACAAACTTAAAGATCCCCACCACCACCCCATTCTGGAATGTTACTATGAAAGAAAATTTTTTAAGATTGATCTTAGTTAATGTCTCCTTTTTTTCCTCAGTGCAATCCATGTTGGCAAGCCTTTACATTTTCTTACTCCATTTTTCATTATTAGTTTTATTAAGAAAAATCTTTCTATTTTGCAGGCCACAGATGATACAGTGAACAATTCTGAGACAATTACTAAATGTTTCAAATGTGATACAGAAATGGAAAGTATACAAAATGTATCTACAAGCTCACTCACATTTTCTGATAAATATAAGTTTGTTGAAGATGATTTCATATCTTTTACAAATGACTCAGAAATTTGTGATCCAGAAATAACAGAATTTACATCGATTCAGTTAGAATCAGACTATGAGTTGGAAGAAGAGAATTTTACGCTTTTTGAAGAGGAACCTTAGTTTGCAAGTGATTATTTAGACAGCAGTAGTGATGATGATATAGATTCAAAACCCCTTTATGAAGGATCTTCAGTGACAACAGGAGCATTCATGTTACTTCTAGCTTTATTTACATCTAAACATAACATAACAGGAGATGGAATACAACAACTTTTGAATATAATTTCACTAATATTGCCTGCTAATCATAATTTGAGTCTTAGTTGTCATGCATTCAAAAACTACTTCAAACACTTGAGGAATCAATTAATAAAGCATTTTTATTGTCTGACTTGTTTAGGTATTGTTGAAAATTCTGAAAAAAAATCATGCACATATACATTATGTAAGAAGGTGTTTACTGAAAAACTGCCTTATTTTATAGAGATACCTGTAATTGACCAGA
Source organism: Megalonaias nervosa (assembly GCA_016617855.1). NCBI lineage: Eukaryota > Metazoa > Mollusca > Bivalvia > Unionida > Unionidae > Megalonaias > Megalonaias nervosa. The sequence goes on from JAECUM010096227.1 coordinate 80,304, forward strand.
TTCGAAGTAAATTTGCTCAAAGTGGATTTTATAATAAGTTACAGGGAAGATTTTCACAAAAACTTGGAGAAGTTTATGAAGATATTTATGATGGAAGTGTTTATCAAAAGTTGTTTGTTAACAATGGTCCATTGAGTCATCATGAAAATATTTCGTTTGTATTCAACACTGATGGAGCACCTGTCTTTAAAAGCAGCAATACTTCAATATGGCCAATATACATGGTTATCAATGAATTGCCATACAAACTTAGAATGATGCGTGAAAACATGATTTTAGCAGGATTATGGTTTGGCAAAGATAAACCATCAATGTGTACTTTTTTTAAAACCATTCCAACAGAGCATGTCTACTTTTAATGAAGGAGTAGAGGTCTCATCACCTGAGAGAGGCACATTCATATGCAATGGCTTTCTTGTGGCAGGAACTGCAGATTTACCAGCACGTAGCTTACTTTGTAACTCAGTGCAGTATAATGGTGCATTTGGATGCTGGAAGTGTATTCAAGAAGGCAAGACTGCAAAGGTAGGAAATGGCCACAGTCATGTTTTCCCTTACATTCATGAAGATCCTAAAGGACCTACACGAAACAGTGAAGATGTTGTAAGGGATTCAAAGGAGATAGTTGCCATGAAAAAACAAGGACAAAAAAAACTGAGCATAAATGGTGTGAAAGGACCTTCATGGCTTCTTCTTTTTGCAATGTTTCACATAATTAATGGCATTGCAATTGACTACATGCATGGTGTTTTACTGGGTGTCCAAAAATTGTTGTTGAGACTATGGTTTGCAAAAGATTTTGTTCGTAAACCTTTTAATTTTCACAATTCAGTATGTAAAGTTGATGAATTATTACAGTATATACATCCTACATCTGAAATAACAAGATTGCCACGATCTATCAGTGATCTAAAATATTAGAAGGCATCAGAATTCAGGTCATTTCTGCTCTACTATGGCGCACCTGTTTTACAAAATGTTTTAGATACTGCACGATTTCAACATTATCTTAAGTTAGTACAAGCCATATATCTACTTCTTAAATTTGGTTCAAGTAAAAATGAAGTTAATAAGGCAGAAAAATTACTTCTCAGTTTTTGTGAAAATTTTTCTTCTTTGTATAATGAGTGTTATATGATTTTAAATATCCATCAACTTGTTCACTTAGCTGACAGTGTAAGAAATCTGGGTCCCTTGTATACTCATAGCTGCTTTCCTTTTGAAGATAAAAATGGATTTGTTCTTAAAACAATACGCGCAACACAAAATATTGATTCACAAATAATAACTGGAATTTCTTTTGTTCAAAAATTACCAGAAATCAAAGAAAAATGTATATCAAAGGGATCAATTGAAGAATCAATATGTGATTCTATTGAAAATCCCAATATGCTAAAAAGAGGGCAGAAGCTAACTGAAAGTGTATATATTTTAGGTGCTGTTAAAACAAAAAAACTTGACAAAGTAGACTTTCATGCTTTAGTAACATATTTGGATGAAGTGCCTTACACTAATTCCTTTCTCTCATTTAGTAGACTAGAACTAAGACAGCAACTGATCTATGGTAATGAATATTCGAGGATGATCAAACGAAATAATTCCACAGTTTTCTACAGAAGTGCTGATAAAGTAGGATTTGGCCATGTACGTTTTTTTAGTGAAATAAATACTGGGACAAAATCTGAAGTTGTGGCATTTGTAAATGAACTAAAATGTACAAATTATAGTGCAGATTCCAGTATTCTTGCAGTAACAAAATTACCTAATAGTGTTAAAGTTATCCCAGTCAGTAACATTGTGTCAAGTTGCATATTCATAGACTTAAACATTGCTGACAAAAAAGCTTATGGCATATATATTTGCATGTTTCCTAATTTACTGGAATCAGATTAGTCAGTTGTCACTGTTCATTCGAGGGGGCGGGGGATAAAGTACATAATTTTGTGTAGTAACAATTACAAAATTGGTTAAGAATGATAAAGTTTTGTAATAACCTGTTTTCTCAATAATGACTTTTGAAAACTTAAATTATGTGTAATAATATGGAATAAAAAAATGTTGCAATATACATGCAGTCTTGGGTAAATTTACATGTATGTGTATCATAACAAGCAAGTTGTAATGAAGAATTTTTTTTCTTGAAAATATTTAAAATATTATACAATCAGTGTAGCTCTGATGCATTAATTCAACAGTATTATAACAGAATAAACCGATACATTTTTTTCCTCTGTATTTCTTTTTCTTTTAAAATACACTTGCATATGTGATTTTTCTCTTACAATTTGTTTAAAGACTTTGTTTGAAATCAAGTTGCAACTTACAATCTAACTGCAAATATTTCGGAACCCGTGTGATCATTGTACTTCAATGCATAAGCTTGAAACCTTTAAAATTGTAAGTTAAAAGTACATCTCCCTTCTTTCAGCAAGTTTTCTAAGTTCACATTTCCGTGTCATGAGCAGGATTTCTACACAAGTGGTGGAATCCTGTTCATGGTGAAGTACCAGGAATCCATGCTTAAATTACGTGTCCTGCTCATGCACAACCGGGTTTATGAATTTTTCTTAAAAATCCACACGGATTCCTTGTCAAAGCCGTGCCATAGCCAGGCAGATTCCTGTTCATGATTTCGTACGGGGGCCCGGGTTGGGGGGAAGGGTGGCAGGCTGAGAGCAGGATCACACACAGAAAGGAAAGGGTAAAGACAGAAACCATGATATCCCAACAGGTGCAGAATGAAGGCAAAGCAACGTAAAAACATCATGGTCAGTGAGATCAATAAAATAATATCTCCTTGACTTACAGATAGAGTTGCAGTGGTGTGAACAAATATGTCAGTTTCCTTGTTACCTCAACATCCAGTGAAGTCTTGGTCTGCTACACATATTGTGGCACAGGAAGGTGTCACATCTTTTTGAATACAAATTTTTTCACTTAGTGTTTTGAGTCATAGAAGGCCTCACTTACCCCAAATGAAAGGTTGTCATCAAGAATGTTTCACCAAAAACTTCATTGGTATAATAGTAGCATTCACATACTGATTGCAGTTCTTTCAGCCTAGCTAACTCTCTGTAGCCCCAGTGTCCATTCTCAAGCTGTTGCGACTTCTTGTTCCACCCCATTTTGAACCAGCATGTGTTAACAATCCCAAGTCAGCACAGATACTTGCTAACGCATAACCCTTATTCCTTATTGGTATCCACTTGTTTTGTGAGCTGATCCAATAATTTGTCATCATTATTTGGGCTGCTAGCTGCACAGTTGATTCATGTTCTTTGCGTACGTTGGTTGCTTACCAATGGTTTTATTTTTTGGGCCAGTGTGAGCTCTGATTGAGAATCCAATAGATGGTCAGAGTAGCTGCATGTTTAAACCCGGCAAAGAATTTAACATAGATGCACAGTTAATGAAGAACAGTAACAGTACACCCTTGTGACTCCATTGTCAGGTCTTGCCAGCACCTAGCAGTCTGCATCACCACTGATGCCATGAAGACCAATGAAGTAAAATGCAGGGCCCAACACTGTGATCATGTCATTGTTTTGTACTGCGAGTAAAGATACCTACATTTTTGAAAGCCATCCATTGTATCCCACTAATAGTAACTGACATTATTGGATGGGAGAACTGTGGTGACCACTGTAATATAGTCAGCATTATTATATGCTCATTTTTGTCACCATTAACTTTACATAGCCAGAATTGGGCAGTATTTTATGATCCTGAACACCGTGATATTGCACGCACATGCATGAAACATGTGCCTAAAAATGGTATAGTGTATTAGGAACTACTTTATAAACAAACCATGTACACTCAGGTAGTAGACGCTTAAGGTTTTAGATTAATACTGCACGACACGTGTGTCTAAAAATGGTAAAGTGTATTAGCAACTACTTGCAAACAAAACATGTAGCAGTAGACCCTTTAGGTTTTGGTTTATTAGATCTGTTTGTGGATGAACTGATGAAGCTGTTTCCTCTTTTTGAAAGTAGAGATGATAAAGTGGACAAGTTTACTGAGTCACATATTAAACTTTCAAGGAAGTAAACAAATGAGCAATGTATTCACAATGTCCACAACAAACGTGAGAGATGCAGTATTGAAAATACCATTCAGATCATTTAAACAGTTATTTAGGATAAATGTTTGTAACTTCTTGTAAATGGAATGGTTCAGACTATGACCAGTGCTCTCTGGGGTATAAAAAAACAGCATAGAAAAGCATATTGAGGCCAAGGGCTATTGCATATTTATCGGAGACATACCTTTTGACTTAATGTGTTTAGAAAACCTACCGGTTTATCCATGGCACATGTATAGTGTTGTACAATTCCTTGAAATAAAACTTCTCATAAGAAATCAGTGTGTACATGTTTCACAATGGAATTATCCACAGAACTGCAGCTCTCACATGTTCTTGCTAAAGCCTGGCAGTTAGTTTGGAAAAATGGAAAATGTACTCAATTAATCATTAAATTTCTACATAAAACTTAAAAGACAAAGTTTGGTAATATGGAAATGGCCATTACTTTCCATGATCTACATCCTAGTTTAATAGGAGCAATTTTGGTACACTTTAGTTTATCTTGTGAGACTTCTTACCAGGTGCCCTGAGTGGCTGAGTGGTCAAGAATCACACCTCTGTCTGCATGGATTGAAGTCTTGGCTCAGCCATTGTGTGAATGTGAGAAAGCTTGCCAGTAGCTTCCCATGCAATGGTGGTTCTTGGAAGGGATTTCTCGGATTCATCCTCCACTTCTACTTGCCACCATGTTTATACCATGTGCTGAAAAATAGCATTACACTCACAAAAACAAAAACAATAATGACTATCTGGCAAGACACCAGTATAAACACTGAGTGTTTAAAATATACAATAGACTTTGCTATAATTGCTTCTCATAAATATGGTTACGTTTCTACCAGTGTGTCAGTGTTCCTGGCTGCTTAGGTATACAGATTATTGTGTGGTGGCCTTTCAGTGAGTAAAGCAACATTCAAAATTAGTAGGTCACTGTTGCATGGCATAGATTTTCCAAGAATACCCAAGAATACATTTTCTGATTTTATTTCAATATTTTCTACATAATTAAATATTTTTCTTGTCACCTTCATGCAGCTTGGTGCATAGGTTCATCTTGGCACACAAACAATATCATATCAGAATTTGATCAATGTGACCTAAATTTTCTCTCATTGGCTTCAGCCAAAGCTTGGATTGGTACCTTTGTGTAAGTTGATGGATCTTGGTCTTTACATTGCCAACATAAGTAGATCAGTAGTAAGGCATTCATGCTCAGAGAATATAGTTTTAATTTCTTCAAAGTTTCTTCATATGTTGAAAGTCCTTTTGCTCTTTATCTTTCTTTTCTTTCCTTTTTTAATTTTGTATTCTGTTCTTATATATTTATCATTCTGTAATTGGTTTGGATCTGAAACTATCATCAAGTTGTTTGACATTTGTTTGCATACTTGTATATGTAGTTTAAAGTTAAAAGACCAAATATTAATAAAGTTACTTTCTCTTTTCCGTCATGCAGTTGCAGGTGATGCTAGTGATCTTCATAGTACAAATTCTCAGAGCAAACCAGTGCTGATCCCTGAAACAGAAGGTAAGCATAAAATATTATCTTAGCTTTCATGATTTAGAAATTAACTTAGATTTTGATTCTGTCATGTGATCATTTGGATTAATATATCATTAAGGCCAAACAAAAAAAATAAGTTTCCTATTTTTTATTTTCTTTTTTACAATGGGGGAAATAGTGTTAGGGTTGGCAGTGAGAAACAGGGATGGTTGGCGAACTGGAAACACAATTTTTTGTTTGGCCTAATGATCAGAAGTATTAGCATAGCTGCTAAGTGTCTCGTTTTTTCTGTATTTGTCCCATATTTTGGACCTGAATATGGGTGTACGTTTTTAGCAAAAAATACGTTTTTTTTAATTAAAAAAAATAATGAAAAATTTCCTTGCAATTTTCAGTTTAGAACAGGCACTCAGTTCCATTCTGATAGAAATGTATCTCATGTATATAGGAATACAGTTCTACAATATGATTGGTTCATTTGAAATCGAGGCTACCATGTCTGTCTTTATCCGCCATATTGGATTTCGCAAACTTTTACCACTATCATTGTATCTCATCTTCGTAATCATGTTGAATAGGAAAGCAGTATATTCAGAATTTTTGTCAGGAAAGGCAAAATAGCGGAACTGGAGGGACAATTGTGCCTTCTTGTTTAGATTTGTGAAACCATCTAGTGAAGGAGAAAACTTTACGTTTTGCAAATTGTGTAATGTGATTTCACTATTGGGCATGGAGGTACCCATGAAATACAAGAGCATGAAAAAGCTAATAAACATCAGCTTGCTGCTTCATCAGACACAACTCAGCCTAAACTTGCGACATATAAAAAGTCCAGAGATAACCTTGATGTATTTCAATCGAAATTCGGTTTACTAAATTTCTTTTAGAAATGAACCTTCATCTTACAGTTACTGGTGTTCCTGGCACACTATTTCGCACATGTCTTCCAGACAGTAAAATCGCAATGGATTACTCGTGTGAAGAAACGAAACAGTTCAGTAAGAAAATCACACAGAATTCAGATCATCAATGAAAGATGAGACATTGGAATCGATAATGATTGAAAAATGAAAATAAAATGTGATGTGGAAAAGGCTCATATAAACAGCCTGTGCCTGAGTGCCCAAATGGAACAGGGTGCCCATTCCAAAGGTGCAAGAGTGCAACAAATGCATCTTTGACATTAAATAATTAAGGAAGGTACTGTCCTACTTTACGGATAATTGTAGATGTTGTAAAATGTTACTAATGCATTAATATTTTAAAAATCAGTATTTGTTCCTGAAAATCAGTATTTTTGTCATAAGCAGTCACTATTTTTGTACCCCAGGGTTGGCAGCTATGTATTAGGGTTGCTTTCTTTGTTGGTAGTACTGACATAGATTTATAGAAACTGTATCAGCATGTGCTTCAATATAGTTACATTTTCTCTGCCACACAATGGTGATATAAAATTAACATGCTGCATGTATTGTGCTGGTGACAGCCATAGTGTGGTAATCAGCTTAAAACCATTACTTAATAGTTCTAATCAGGGAGTGATTTTATTAGCAGATATTTATTGAACATTATTTAGAAATAATAGCCTTGCTGTAAATTCCGTATCATTTGACTATTGCGTCAGGTGTATTGTAGTTGCTTCTTTTGATTCAACTGTGTCACCAGCAAGAAATATGGGTTATTGTATGTAACCTACTTTCTTTGTTAAATAAATGAACCAGTTAGACCAAGTAAGGAATAAATCCACACACCTGAAATGCAGCCCTCCCAAGTGCAAAGAAAAAGATGTAAAAAGTGTTTTATATCACATTGTAGTCTAATTAAGACAACATATGTTCAGAAATGGAATATGTGCCTGTGTGATTTCTTTTCTATTGCACAAGCTAGCACTGGCTCTGACACAGACTTTTGCTGACAAAGAGTCATGGATTTAGCCAGTGCTGAACTGGATAGACTCAGATATGTTCTAGTTCTTGGCACACAGCCATGGTTCAACAATTAATGATTCCTGGCATGATCAGGAGAGTACCAGCATGTCATTTTAGGAGTATGAAAGTTTCCTGTATGTTTCTGATGTGGATTATAGAAAGTCCTTGACTCTAACAACTTTGGAACCTGTCATGACAAAGGAAGAGTCTTGAATCCATTAATCAGCATGGGATGCAAAATTGTAGAGTTTTGTCTTGCTCATGTATCCTCAAATTTGGCATTCAAAGTTCTGACTTTAGTGGACTTGTTGATTCTGTAAGACCAACCAGCATTCAAGAAGCTATTGCATCCTGGCAGTATCCTGATTTGGTAAAATTCTTATATTCACAAAATTTAATCAACAGTCAAACCCAATATGCTGTGTCAAATGATGAACAGACTAATTGATGTCAGTACTTTTAAATGAAGTTGTTTATTTAAATTGTGAGTGGTGCCGAATTTTGAGTTTGTTTCATGAATTACAGACCAATGAAATGCTTATTTGAGATACTAAATTACCTTTGAGGGTCCACATATATTGATAATTTCATGAATATGGAATCTAGACAACAACAAACCTTTCTCAAATAGTAATTTTCCTTCATGACATTGTCTCATAGGAGGCACATATGCTTGCCTTTGCATTGAGATCTCAGCTACAGAGATATTGGTTTAATTGAGATTGGAGGCCTTCATATATCAGAATGGATTTATATTATCTTTCAAAGATATTGTAAGAACTCTACCAGTCTTTTCAGAATGTACAGGCACTTTTATATAGTTAGAGAGAGTGCTGTTCAAAATAGAAAAAATGTGAAATTTCATGGGTGGTTTGAGGGTAGGATTTGATTAGATCATCAAGACAGTCACAAACAATTGTACACTGATTAAGTGAATTGCAAATACATTAAAAGCTATAAGTATTGTGTACATTTTTGATATACTTGATCGGCAGAAGAGAGGAAGCAGCCTAATGTGGTGGAAGACAACTGTCCTTATCTAACTTGGAATAAATCTAGCTTTTCTGTTTATTTAACTTTGATGTTATTTCTTTACACTTTCTTGACTCTTTGCTTCAACCATTCCCTGAATGCCCATCAAACCATATACTAATTAGCCATTGCTAAGTGTGGTGTGCCGACTATTGCAGTGTAAACAGTACATTTGAAATACATAACCATTGTGTATTTAGATGTAGCAAGGCTTGTTTATACAAAGAATAAGAGTATCTTACGAACAGATTTATGAAGAAAGATATATATTTGTTTAAAGTATATGATAATAATTTAAGACTGCAATGATCAAATCGATTTGTGTAGCTGCAGGTCCTATGTGCAGATGACTACTATTGTCATATCTAAGCATGAATTTCTTATACATACACATCCTTGTACATATGTTTGTGTGTGTTTGTGTGTGTGTAGTCTTCTGATTTCTCATTTTGTTAACACAACCCATAACAGAAGTGATTTTCCTAATCAACCTTCCACTGTCAGAATCAAAATAGTTTGAAACACAACCTCCTACAGAAGTTTTTTTGACGTGCCATCCCCAAGGGGAATATATGTTTTACTGGAACAGCCCTAAGGTGCTTTCTCTTTTCCATCATGCAATTGCAGGTGATGCTACTGATCTTCATAGTACAAATTCTCTGAGCAAACCAGTATTGAACCCTGAAATGGAAGGTAAGCATAAAATATTATATTGGCTTTCATGGTTTAGAAATTAACTGTAATTAATTGTAATTAATTGTATTCTGTTCTTATATATTTATCATTCTGTAATTGGTTTGGATCTGAAACTATCATCAAGTTGTTTGACAATTGTTTGCATACATGTATATGTAGTTTAAAGTTAAAAGACCAAATATTAATTAAGTTGCTTTCTCATTTCCATCATGCAGTTGCAGGAGATGCTAGTGTTCTTCATGGTACAAATTCTCAGAGCAAACCAGTGTTGGACCCTGAAACAGAAGGTAAGCATAAAATATTATATTGGCTTTCATGGTTTAGAAATTAACTGTAATTAATTGTAATTAATTGTATTCTGTTCTTATATATTTATCATTCTGTAATTGGTTTGGATCTGAAACTATCATCAAGTTGTTTGACAATAATTTGCATACTTGTATATGTAGTTTAAAGTTAAAAGACCTGATATTAATGAAGTTGCTTTCTCTTTTCCATCATGCAATTGCAGGTGATGCTACTGATCTTCATAGTACAAATTCTCTGAGCAAACCAGTGTTGAACCCTGAAACAGAAGGTAAGCATAAAATATTATATTGGCTTTCATGGTTTAGAAATTAACTGTAATTAATTGTAATTAATTGTATTCTGTTCTTATATATTTATCATTCTGTAATTGGTTTGGATCTGAAACTATCATCAAGTTGTTTGACAATAATTTGCATACTTGTATATGTAGTTTAAAGTTAAAAGACCAAATATTAATTAAGTTGCTTTCTCATTTCCATCATGCAGTTGCAGGAGATGCTTGTGTTCTTCATGGTACATATTCTCTGAGCAAACCAGTGTTGGACCCAGAAACAGAAGGTAAGCATAAAATATTATATTAGCTTTCATGGTTTAGAAATTAACTTAGATTTTGATTCTGTCATCTGATCATTTGGATTAATATATCATTAAGGCCAAACAAAAGAAATATGTTGCATATTTTTTATTTTCTTTTTTACAATTGAGGAAATGGTGTTAGGGTTGGCAGTGAGAAACAGGGATGGTTGGCCACCTGGAAACACATAATTTTTTGTTTTGCCTAATGATCAGAAGTATTAGGGTTTGTTTTCTTTGTTAGTAGTACATACAGAGATTTATAGAAATTGTATCAGCATGTGCTTCAATATAGTTACATTTTCTCTGCCACACAATGGTGATATAAAATTAACATGCTGCATATATTGTGCTGGTGACAGCCATAGTGTGGTAATCAGCTTAAAACCATTACTTAATAGTTCTAATCAGGGAGTGATTTTATTAGCAGATATTTATTGAACATTATTTAGAAATAATAGCCTTGCTGTAAATTCCGTATCATTTGACTATTGCGTCAGGTGTATTGTAGTTGCTTCTTTTGATTCAACTGTGTCACCAGCAAGAAATATGGGTTATTGTATGTAACCTACTTTCTTTGTTAAATAAATGAACCAGTTAGACCAAGGAATACCTCCACACACCTGAAATGCAGCCCTCCCAAGTGCAAAGAAAAAGATGTTAAAAGTGTTTTATATCACATTGCAGTCTAATTAAAACAACATATTCTCAGAAATGGAACATGTGCCTGTGTGATTTCTTTTCTATTGCACAAGCTGGCGCTAGCTCTGACACAGGCTATCGCTGACAGAGAGTCATGGATTTAGCCAGTGCTGAACTGGATAGACTCAGATATGTTCCAGTTCTTGGCATGCAGCCATAGTTCAACAATTAATGATTCCTGGCATGATCAGGAGAGTACCAGCATGTCATTTTAGGAGTATGAAAGCTTCCTGTATGTTTCTGATGTGGATAATAGAAAGTCCTTGACTCTAACAACTTTGGAACCTGTCATGACAAAGGAAGAGTCTTCACTCTTCAATCCATTAATTAGCATGGGATGCAAAATTGTAGAGTTTTGTCTTGCTCATGTATCCTCAAATTTGGCATTCAAAGTTCTGACTTTAGTGGACTTGTTGATTCTGTAAGACCAACCAGCATTCAAGAAGCTATTGCATCCTGGCAGTATCCTGATTTGGTAAAATTCTTATATTCACAAAATTTAATCAACAGTCAAACCCAATATGCTGTGTCAAATGATGAACAGACTAATTGATGTCAGTACTTTTAAATGAAGTTGTTTATTTAAATTGTGAGTGGTGCCGAATTTTGAGTTTGTTTCATGAATTACAGACCAATGAAATGCTTATTTGAGATACTAAATTACCTTTGAGGGTCCACATAAAATATTGATAATTTCATGAATATGGAACCTGGATAACAACAAACCTTTCTCAAATAGCAATTTTCCTTCATGATAGTGTCTTCATAGGAGGCACATATGCTTGCCTTTGCATTGAGATCTCAGCTACAAAGATATTGGTTTAATTGAGATTGGAGGCCTTCATATATCAGAATGGATTTATATTATCTTTCAAAGATATTGTAAGAACTCTACCAGTTCTTTCAGAATGTACAGGCACTTTTATATAGTTAGGGAGAGTACTGTTCAAAATGGAAAAATGTGAAATTTCATGGGTGGTTTGAGGGTAGGATTTGATTGGATCATCAGGACAGTCACAAACAATTGTACACTGATTAAGTGAATTGCAAATACATTAAAAGCTATAAGTATTATGTACATTTTTGATATACTTGATCGGCAGAAGAGAGGAAGCAGCCTAATGTGGTGGAAGACAACTGTCCCCATCTAATTTTGGAATAAATCTAGGTTTTCTGTTTATTTAACTTTGATGTTATTTCTTTACACTTTCTTGACTCTTTGCTTCTCAGTAATTTCAGATTTGGTGCCAACTGTTTTTATCAGTTGTCTGGTAATAAATAATAGCCTTCCATGTACACTATGCAACACAATTCAACCATTCCCTGAATGCCCATCAAACCATATACTAATTAGTCATTGCTAAGTGTGGTGTGCCGACTATTGCAGTGTAAACAGTACATTTGAAATACATAGCCATTGTGTATTTAGATGTAGCAAGGCTTGTTTATACAAAGAATAAGAGGATCTTATGAACAGATTTATGAAGTAAAATATATATTTATTTGAAAATTATGATGATACTTTAAGACTGCAATAATCAAATTGATTTGTGTAGCTGCAGGTCCTATGTGCAGATGACCACTATTGTCATATCTAAGCATGAATTTCTTACACATACACATCCTTGTATATATGTGTGTTTGTGTGTATGTGTGTAACATATAGTCTTCTGAAAGTTGATTAATGGTGGAACATGGGATTAGAAAAGTGGATGATTAGTTATTTAACACCAGGTTTTTCCACATCTAGTATTAATTAGTGCAGAGATGATTCATTGCTGCATCGATGTATCACAGTTTAAAATTTGTTGATTCATATATCAATATCTACAAACTAGTGTCATTTCCATTTAAAAAATAACAAGTGTTTGGTACTAAGTTTAGTCTTATCCCCAAGTTTGCCTCTATTGTAAAGAGTATTTAGAAGCATAATATAAGATGTAAAATTGTTGGAGAATTGATCTTTTGCAGGTATATATAGACCAATCAGTAAATACCTTGCAAAAGCAACAATTTGAATGTGAGTAAACATCAGTGATGAAGGAAAGATTGTCCATATTTTTATTCTGACAGGAAAATATCTTTCCTGTGGGAAATTTTCTGACACCCAGTATGCTATATGTACAGAATGGAGTTCGAAATGCAGTAAAATGAAAACAAAATGAAGAGTCTGTAGAGGTGTCCTGAACTATACTGGGAACATAACAAATATATGAGCCCATCTTACTCAACATCAATCTACTTTTTCCGCTTCAGGAGCCAAAATTCAAAGTGAAATTAAATCTGAAAAATCTGAACATATTCAAAACTCGCTTGGATCTGGACAATTTAATATTGCCAAAATGTTTGGAAGGTAAAATAAATATCCAGCTAACTCCCAACAACCAATTAAATGCCTGGCAGAAATTTTCATTGCCTCTAATGAGACATTGGTCAATAGTTGATTAGTGTTCTTTGTTCAGTGCACTTCTCTAAGTGCTACTTCTGAATTCTGTACTTGTGACTTGTCTATGTGGTCTGAATAAGACAAATATTAAGCTGATAATTACATTCTTACTCTGCATTATACACTTGTTGTTTTTTCTATGGATTCATTGCTAGTTAAATTTTCAATTTTGAAGCTAATAGTTATATGTTAATTATTTTCTAGTCAATAATCAGCAATTGAATTCCACTAAGCATTTGCATTGATGTATGCAAAATCATTTCATAATACATATATGTAACACCTGTATTGTGTGATACATATTGTATGGCCTTATACATGTATCATCCCAGTCATAGCATTAATGGCACTCCTTGTACATTTTGCTTGTTAATATTTATAGAGGGAAAAGAGAAATTCTTATAGTAAGCTGAAGAACTAGTATTTGAGATGCATTTATGTTCAAGAACTTGGACAGTTTTTATGCAAAATTAACTCCATAATATACAGAGTAGTCAATGATGTTCCCATACATTTTAAGAAAACAATCATTTCTTTGACTGAAATTAATGAATTTTTTGTCATATGATTTTTCTTTTCATGGGAGACGAACAACATGTAAACACATACCTGCCAACCATTACACCTGTTGTTTCATTATTGCAGTTTTTTAACCTAATTATGTCTTACACTTGCCTGTATATGGATTCCACTTTTCTGGTACATTAACAAATAACATTAATACAAATTGTGTTTGTCATTTTTGTTATCATCTCTTCAATACCACACATCATACAAGTTTGAGAATATTTTATATAAAAAAAATAAAGAAAACCTGTATAAGAATAGCATAAGATGCATTGGTCCATCATAGACCTACATGAACTTTCCTTATTCTCTATTTATAGCAGCTATATGTGACACATTTCCAAGAAAACAGATGGGCTTCTCCTTTATGAAAGCATACCTCACAGATTCAATATATTAACAAAAATAATTGGGTAGTGGACCATTCTATACTTAAAAGCAACTAGTGCCAAATATTATGCAAAACTGGCTTATCATTGTGACTCATGGATGTGGTGTGACTGAAAAATGTTAAAGGAGAGGGTTCCTTTTTAAGCTTAAATAAGAAAAATGACAAATCTTATACTTAAAAAATTTAAACAGAAAACTATGAGAGTGATGTAATACATCACTCCAGTTGAGCACATCATCATGCTCACTGCAGATTGTATGGACTTGACTTCACGATCATTCAGCATGCAGACATGTAGTATAGTTAAAATCAGTGTTGTATATATAAATATGTTTTTCTGTTTGTATTTTGATACTAATCCAAATTGATTTTGCTCATTTGTGACAAGAACTTTATTTACCCACAGATCCAAGTTAGTATAAAAACTTAACCTACCTGTATATACTCGCGTATAAGCCAAATAATTTAGGAAAAAATAAAGGCATGGAAGTAGGGGGTCGGCTTATCCATGGGCCAGTGTCTAAACTTGAGAGTTTTTAAGTCTTTTTGTTGACTACTGTATAGGCTGTAAATATTGGGACACAAAAAAAAAAATGATTTTTTTTCTGTGTGCTAAGTCATATGCATGTAAAAAAAAATCATTTTCGGTGTCCCTACAGTTATTAAGCTGTTATCAAGTACTATAATTGATTTTGGTATTATTCTGCATGTGCATATTTTCTGATTTCTAAAACATGAAATTAAATAAAGGTAAATACAGACTTCATAATTCGCGGGCTGGTTGAGTTTACCCAGGAGACAAGGCTGAACTATAATGTACAGTACTTACATTGTGTAAAGCGTGCATAGCATCACTTTAATCCTTATTTATTCCCAAATATATTAGATGCAGATTTTGCTTTATTCATTGTTTCGACCAAATTCCATTCTTCCGGATAACATTTCAGCTAGTCCTTAATAGCTGTGCCATTTACATTGAATCACGCGCTCGCAAGTTCCTAATTTTCAATGATATAAGCGATCTACAAACTGAGGTAATATTTATGAAAAGGTACGCACGTTTAATTGTACAAGGCACATAACCAGCATGACTTACATGTTCACGAAGAGTGGTAATAATAAAGGCTAAAATTCTCATTATAGATCAACTAAGATCATCATCAGTCTATGTTTTGTGTTTTGACTGAACAACATAACTTTTCACACAATTTAAAGCTTGATATATCGGCGTCTCCTTTATTGATATTTGGCGGATTTGTCTTTCGTTTTCCAAGAGCAAAATTGGCCAGTTAATCTTTAAAATCCTGAAACTGGCTTGTGTTAAGAGGGAATTTTGACCGGCAACTATACCAGTACATTGATGTGTAATTGCCTTTCATTCCATAATATTAGCACAATTACTGTAGTTCTGTAAAACGGGGTGTAAGGCGTACCAGTCAATTTTGCAAAAGCCAAATAGGGAGACTGAATAAAAAAACATAGATTGGGACCAAAAATCAGGAGGTTTCTCGTGGCATTTTTAATGCCTTGTTTTCACAAATATTGATCGATCTTCTGGGTCTAATATGGGCGAAATTCGCAAAGAACGCATGGGGTTTTTTTTCTCCCTATGATGTGAGTTATTTTCCCCCAGGACATGCCCTACTTTCATATTCTGGTCAGCTGTGGCCAAACTGCACAATAGCTAAATATTAGTCTTAAATAAACAAGCAAGAAAGCCAGTGCGACTAATTAAAAGTTAATCCTTATCGATGCAACTATTTTGTGAAAATGACTGGCCCTCCATCATGATGCAAAGAAACCGTGCATTACACAAGCACCAGCAATTGATTGGCAAATAAAGGATTACCACTTTGGTGAACTAAAGGTACCTAACTAGGCATCCTCACAATACCGTACATGTGGCAACTATTTTCCCCCTGTATATCCGACCTTATTCCCTTATTATCAACTTGTTCATTCTTCTTTTAATTTAATGATGGTAGTTAACGTTCGTATATACGGTATAAAAATGCCAGGTGCTCACTCGTGTAAGTTTCTTTGGTGGGAATGGAGCTACAGCATATGGAGCTACAGCATTCATGGTGATCTTTCTTGGGATTGAAGTTCATTGCTGACAATTTTATTGTTGTGGTTTATTTTTTGTTCTGGTTTATTTTCTGATTTTGTATTGTTGTAGATGAACAAAAATCATAAATATACATGAATAATGTTTAAACTTAACATCCTGTTTATTGAAGAAGCGAATTCATTTTAGTAAAGTAATTATTTCGTCATGACAATATTCACAGGTGATACAACAGAACATGACTTCCATGGAATACATACGACATATCTATGTAGGACTTTTGTTTTTTTAGGAGACATGAAAATTGAAGACATAATGTAATAGTCTGGAGTTCTGTGCAAAAATCAGGAGATATTATGAAATTGGGAGGTAGGTGTGGAGTAACCCCAAAGTTCGGTAGGTTTTTTTTTTTTTTTCCCTGTCGTGAGAGTTGACAGGTATGGTGTAAGGTTGCTTACATCAAAGCAAACTACAACTCAGATTTTACGGCATTAGCATAATTTTTGAAGGATTATTTCTGAAACTTCATTATTGTATTTTGGAGATATCATTAAAGTTTAGTGCATTGGTGCCCATGATTCGACTCCAAGAGATGTACTTCATTCAGTGGAATGTACTTCATTCAGTGCATGTTCAAAGCTACAATGCGCATGCAGTGGCGCCATTATGTAAATACGTTCAGTATCTTAATTGCAAGCGTTGAATCAAAATGTGTTGTTGTTCGCTGTGTTTTCATACTGGGATCAAATTTTAATGAGTTAGGTATTTACAATTTCAAGACAAAATAAAGATGTTATTACTGGTGCACTGATATAAAATATCCAGTGCAATAATGCACAAACAAACAATAATTGAGTCAAAAGGGAGAGGTAGTGTTAAAGCAACTTGCGATTGCTCAGTTCTTGCCATTGTTTGATCAAATTATACACAAACCTAAATTAGGCAGAAACAATAAGGAAACATAAAATTAAATAAATTACTTTTCAAACAAATTTAAACCATTTCTTTTTAATAATTATACAATCCAACCCGAGACAAGTATACGTGTACTTTTTGTTAATATAAGTTTGCCTAAATAAATGCATTTAGAACTTGCCGCGTGCATTTTATGATGTCTCGGAGTTGTGGGTCGGCCTATACGCGGGTCATGCACTTTTTAGTTTTATACCTGTTCAGTCAGGGGCATCGGCTTATACGCGAACGGGCTTATACGTGAGTATATACAGTACATTTTATATACAGCTTATTGTAATGGTGGCAATGCTATTCAATATATAGCTTACACTTTTTATGCTCAGATTATACTCTTTTGCCATTTTGTTTACACTTACACCACTTTATATGGGTTGGCAGGTATGTAAGCATCAGGTCTCTGTGATGTAAAGGACAGCACAGCAAAATGTTGTTTTATGCCAAACTAAAACATTAATTAAGATAACAGAATCTTGTTGAAATATGCTAATATATGTTTTGGATAAATGTTGGGTTTTTTATTTGTTATTTTTGTTGGGTTTTTTTTATTTCATCATAAATCTTTTTACAACAGTAGGGATGCGAAGAAGGTGTTTTTGATACATTTATTGTCCATTTTGGAGTAGTTGCATTATATTATACTTGGTGGCATCAATTTGTCACACACTTTTGGTATATGAATTGATATATGACTATCTCACTATGTGTCTGTTCATCTGTCATCAACACTTAGAGTTTGCATCAAGGTCATTTTCTTAGATATTGTCAGTCATGAAGTCATTTAAGTTGTTATTTATGTGTGTAATGTGGAGTTCTATGCCTTATAGTGGAAACTCAATTACTATGATATATATCATGCTTGAATTTGGTTAACCTTTACATTTAGCTCATTTTCTCATGGATTATTGCCTTAGGGGTCAAAAAGCCTGGCATGTAATTGTATCAGGAGGAGCACTACAGCAATAATTGAAAAGTAAGCTACTGTGATCAATATTTCATTGTTTAATGATTTCTGCTTCCTGTTCGGTTGATCTCTATTTCTCTCAGTTAGAGTCCACACTTTGGCAATTTTCTCTGACACTTTCCGAGAGTAAAATAAGATGTTATTTTGATATATCATATAGACAGCTATACCCTTCAGCAAACATCAAGTGACTATAACCTATATTTTGTGGTCCAGTGACTTTGGTTTAATTGTGCATTTACCTCAGTTTTGATTCCCCTTATGACTTGGTTTGTTACAGCCATTAGTCTTTATTTCAAGGTTCAGTGATCTTTGGGATGAACTCTCTTTTGAGGTTTAAATTTAGATCATTTTCTTAGACATTATTACTCATAAAGTTACACTAACTGGCATTTATATTGGTCGATCCTTGGTTCAGATGAACTAAAAGCTTTGCACAGTTTTTTTTTAGCCCTGTGAAAGTAACCACAATTACAGTAATTTGGTCATTTTTTTTAAAATTTTGTTTTTACTGTCCATGACTATCAATCAGTCATTGAAAATGCCCACATTTTCAGGCACTATAATGAAGAGTACTGTCTCTACTGTGGAGAAACTGGGCATGTGACACAGGTATGCCATCATGGAAAACAGATTGAGTGCTTCAGATGCCTCAAGTTTGGACGAAAACAAACTCTGTGAATCAATGTATTATACATACTGGGAAGCTGGCAAAGAGGAGAATGCCAATGCTTCATCTATAACAAATCTAACTGTTCCTAGTGAGACTATTGACTCTAACTATTCAAGGGACATTATGGAAGCATTTTTAACATACACTCGCGATTTGAATTGGAAAGATTTTAGAAGTTTGATTATATACTTACATGTAATTTTAATGTTCATTGTAGTATGGAATGTTTTTTTTACTGTAAAATGTTTCAACTAAAATATACTCATCAAATATTATTATGGTTCTAAGTTAAATTTGTGATAGACCCACAGAGCGATCAAATCGTTTCTAGGCCAGTCCTGATAGAAACAAGAATGCGTTTTGGTGTTCCAGAAATTAATTATATTTCTTTTAACTTTGAAAATGCAACAATCTATTAGTGTGCTTCAAAACTCAGTTGGTAGGGATGAACATAGATTTAAAGAGTTTGGAAAATGCAAATTATTTGTTGGTCAAGTGACATATTCCACACTATTAACTTTACCATTTTAAATAGTTTATAATTAAAAAAAAGCATTGTATGATTGATTGGGGGCAGGTGCGTTGAACACAGTGTAATGACATATTTGGAATATTTTGTGTAGATAAGTATAAGTTAAGTATAGGTGACCTTGTCAGCTCTTCCAGTTTTACGTTAAAAGTGAAGGATGTACACCTAGAATTTTATGCATGTAGGCTTTGATAAAAAGAAACAGAAAACATGGAGATCTCAGCTGGAATTCTGATTTTATTCATTTCTTCGCTTTTTCAACAGTTTTACCACATTTCAACACATACACAATATTTTTAAAAATGTCATTACTGTTTTGATGAGTCACCATGCACTGTAATAGATGTAATCAATAATAAATGTTTTTTTTTTTCCTTAGATGAAAGGGTCAAGGTAAAGCTGGAATTTAAAAATGTGAAAAAAGATTCAACACGTCGCCGTAAGAAGCCTAATGCAGCTATTGCTGAAAGTAGGAAAACTGGAAGAATTTTGAAGGGAAAAATAGAAACCCTAACAGGCAGAGTTGACAGCTTGGAAGAGGGTAATTTCGGAATTTCTGCTTTGAATTACAGTTGATTTCTCATGTTGTAACGTTGACTTGGAATGTATAAAAAAATTTGAATACTGTAACTTTGCCGGTAAAGTAGATTACACAGTATTAGCTTTATAATAACTGCCAAGATGACAGTATAGTTTGACGTGCCATTAGAAATATTTTGCACTCCTGGACCAATCGAGACATAATCAAAGAGGTACAAGAGGTAAACAGCCCTTATGCATACTCTGAGAAATTGTCAAACATGGATATATTTTTCGGCTGTCACAGGGTTCATACAGTCTTTGAAGGTCTTTGACAGTTTGGGAAAAATGAGGTAGCATTTTCAAGGCCTTGAAAGTTTGGGAAATCAAGCAGATTGCCCTGAGGTCTTTAAAAGTCTTTGAAAATTGAAATAAACCCAAACATTGTAATTTCTTTTCATAATCACAGATAAAATTGTCCAAGGTTGTTGGATGTAGTCGAGCTTTCCTGGTTTCTTTCTTTTGATGACCCGTTCAGTTTCATTTCATCATTAAACAATATTGTAGTATTTTGCATTCATTGTTTTCTCATATAACATAACTTTTATACAAAATGTTCGCAAAAATAGGTCTTGGAAATCTATGTTCATGGTCTTTGAAAGTTTGGGAAAAGTCTTTGAATTTATCATTCAGAATTCTGTATGAACCCTGTGTCATCAAATGGCAGAATTACTCAAACTGTATGCTATAGCGGTATGCATGCTTGCATTTCAATAGAGTCTATTTGTTTATTGTTCTTTTCTGTTTCTTCTTTCTATGTTAATTTTTCATAGGTAATTGTCAAATTTTTATTTATCATGTACATTACACATACGTTACATGCCTTTTTATATCAATTCTACTTCAGTTTTCACTATATAGTCTTGAAATTTTAAGGATTGTGTCAAATACATGAGGATTGATATAAATTTTATAGAAATTATGATGTAACGAGTACTTCCTATTTTTCTTCAAAAGAGAAAGGTGGAGCTATGACTTTTCTTTTCCGTGATATTTCTTTCATGGTTTAATTTAACATTTATTTTTAGAGTCTGTTGATGCAAGTAAACCGTGGGTCAGTCTGAGTAAGTGTTTTCCTCATTTCCATATACAGACTTAGTTAGATTCATTTGAATTCTTTGAAGAAGTGATGCACTTTAACACAAAAAATCCATCAGTCTGTTTTTGTTCGCAGATTACAAAATGTAGTGATGCTTTTTCAGTTGTGTTGTTTTACGGCTGTAGGTCTTAAAATAAGTAACAGGATGTGAAACCAGTAATTTAAGTAAACTTCATCAGTTTATTTGTGTAGGTTACAAAGTGAGAAAAGAGGAGTCGCAGAAGCATTTGCGTACATTTACACACGGGGTTCCTTAACCTGGCCACGGTTGTTGGAAGTTGATCCCAGTAAAGAAATTCTTGGAGTGGTATCCACGCTGATGATTAAAATAATGTAAAAATTCGACGTGGACACTCTGGAAATGCATCGTGATAAGGCAGTTTTTGAGAGATTTAATCGAACACTTCCTGAAAGGATGCTATGCTCAGGAATTATTGATGCAATGGGGTAACACTAAAACTGAAGAGCCATCTCACAAATGGGAGTTAAGACTTTCCCCTGTTGTTGCTGCATTAAACAATGAAGATAGATGCGCGATTAGAAAGAAATCTGCTGATGCAATGGGAAAAAATGGTGCAGCTGCAACAACGAGTCATGTATATCAAACCTGTGCTAGGCAGTAAAGTAACGGTCATGTATCTGTATGAATCTGGTGAACTGGAAGGCGGTAAAAGAAGAGCAACCAATCCCGTCTAGAGCACTGCCACACACAGAATTTCCGCAGTGGTTAGACTTGCGGGTAGATCTGTACCTTATAGACTCGCGATATGGCTAAGTATGCTAAATTTTACTTATATGCGATCGTCACTGATCCAAACTTTCTTTGGATTTAATATTAATAACCCCTCTGAAGAATGAATTTTGAAGCATGCGGCAGGCTGGTTTTCCATCACATGGTGCTAAAGCTCATTCAGCTTCAGTGACAAGCACGTAGACGTCGTTTTTGAGTATCAGTATTTGATTTTTCATCATATCCAGGTATTGCCAGTGGAATATTGTGGCGACGAGTATCCAGCGAGCGATAAATCAGCGGGGCTGGTTTATCTTAAATTTTCTTCTAACGTCGTTGAAGCCCCTTGCAATGATTGCCGATATCATGTATTTAGACCAGTCGATCAAGGTTATTTTATGGTTGTATTTGTTTAGCTTTGTGACATGTTTGAACATAGCCAGCTTGATTGTATCCCAGTTCGGAATAATTCACTGTTATATCTTGTCAGGGAATGCATGAATAACCTTCTCTACTGAACTTCACATACAAATTCAATGCACCAGCGATAGTCAATCGTGGCAATATTTTCTCACTCTAGTTCCAGCAAAAACCATGCTTCAGATTCTCTGTTGACCATTATCAGCGTGGTGTTGATAAGATGGTCTGAGGTTGCAAGAAGCAGATTGGAGTAATGACTTGTATGCTGGAATATTTTGTATAGATAATTAATAGTTTTGTATATACCTGTACAAGCAGCGCTGTATCTGTTAGTATTGTCTGCTCTGGTCCATGTTGATGTTCCAGATGCAACAAAGTAGACAGTGCGGTCAGTGATCGTGCTCATATTCTGTATTTTGGTGCTGATGTCCGTTATTCCTCTGGCAATGTCAGCAAGCATTAATTGTACCAAAGGTCTCGCTGTAATGCATATATCTCGTCTGACATCGACCTGAGATCTCTGGAGACACCCAACCACATGTTTAATTGTATCAACATCTGATGGCACAGTTGTAATTTATTTTTTGACACCGACAAGATCACCAAGTTGCATGTTGATATCTGCAAGTTTAACATTAACCACTGCGAGTTTTTCAAAAAAATTCATTTGCGACCTATCGAGGTCACGAAAATTACTGACGGCTCAGGCCAAAATATGTACATGTTCCTTGTATTCGGTTTTGAATGCAGCAGTTTTATTGTCAGTGCTTGCTATTGATTCGTGGACATATTTTTGTGGATGCATAGTAGTGACTGTCTGGGGATTTCACAAATACAATTTTATTTTTGATTATATTAAGCCCACATGTCATTGTGTCGCTGGTGGTTGGAACACGGCTACCTTTTGCGGCTGTGATTTCATGACATATTGTTTGCATATACACGTTTGAGACTCTAAGCCTGTCAGCTTTAACGATGACCGGAAGATAATTTGCGGTCGATCCAAGTATCCAAGTGACAATATCGGTCCACCTGATATCACTTGTTTTTAATTGTACAAAACAGATTCTGAAAGACTGTAACTTCATCATGACCAACCCCAGTTAGATTGTTTTAAATCAGAGAGGTCATCTTTGGTAACATAATCAGATGAATCTGTCGGTCATTATTGCTTTTCTTCATGTTGAAAGTCCATAAATATCTGTCATTAATTATTAACACGGTAACTAATTGGTTGTGAATTTGTGTACTGTTACGTGTGGTGTTAACATAATTTTGCTAATTGCATCAAGCACCGCAATCGCTTGATCCACATTGATGGATCAGCACGTGTTCGTGTTCACAATGTAAACAACCCTGCGGCTGCAACTTGAATGGCTTCGGTGGTCATAGACAGCTATGACAACATAGATTGACTTGATGATGACATAAATTAAACTACTTTTTGTTCATCTGCAATCAACGGCTTTAGAATTGGCATTAAAATTTAAAGGTTTGTTAATTTAACTTGCCAATTGAATGCTTCATTGGCTACTTCAGTGTGCCAAATTGCTTCGTCGTCAGTACCAGGTAGAGTTATTACATCTGTGTGTTTAGCTCCAAATATAACTTTTTGTAGACCTCTGCAAAATCCAGGGGCCCCGAGTGGCCGAGTGGTCTAAAGCGCTCTTCGTTACGGATCACTGCCATCTCACCTCTGTCGGCGTGGGTTCGAGTCTAGGATTCGGCGAATGTGCCAGTAGCTTCTCATGGGTCTGTGGTTCTTTCGGGGGATTTCCCGGTTTCTTCCTCCACCATTAATACTGGCCGCCATGTATAGCCTATCGTGTGCTGAAAAATGGCGTTAAGGCCCACAACAACAACAACAAAATCCAAAAATATGCGAAAGTGGAACACACATGAAAATTGATCCTGTGCGTTAAATTGTGATCGACATGATACGAATCCCAAGTTGAATGGAGGATTAGTATCTTGCGAAGTTGTAAAAAGCGGCACCAGGTCATGCAATCAAACGAATTGGTTGTGGATCTACAGCCGTATATCATGCAGTCTGTACTTTGAGAAATTTTCTATCGGCGGCGTTATCTGTGATGACTTGGGTGAACATAACCGACTTACCAGCACTACGCGAAGAACCATCGGAATATCGGGCTAATCCAAGAATCATCGTTGCATATCAGCGTCCTGACATGCTTCGCTTTCTCTTCATCAAGAGTATATATATATATATATATATATATATATATATATATATATATATATATATATATATATATCTTAAAATGAGCCATCATTGACAAAATCACCTCGTCTATGGACACGTATGTATTAGCATCTGTTTATACTAAATTTCCTTTAACTTCGGTTAAATACCTACTTTTTCTTAAACTTGTAACTCTATTCATCCACGTTTGCAAGCATCATGAAAATAATATTGATATTTGCGTACGGACTTATCTTTGAACACGGGTGCATCCATGTCAAATCTGACACACATTTAAACATTTTATTATGCTTCTCCTGTTTGTCTAAATGTTATGTAGCCTGCTACCTGCCATCAGATTTGCAGCAGTATATTTTCTTTAGTACTGTTTGTCTCTTCATCAGAAGTAAATGGTTGCTCACTGACTAATTATTTAATTGCTGGTTTGCAGCTTCATTTATAATTTTACTAACATTAGAAGACATAGCTGCTGTACTCGCTAAGTTTTACTGGTGGAGGTGTTTAGTTACTGTAACGAGGAAACCCCATGGACTTCAATTTTCGTTTCGTTATTTAATTTGTTATTTAATATTTCATTTCGTTAAAGTTTATGTTGTGATTTTAAATGTTTGGCGTGCTTTGCAGTGCCATCTAATGTCTTAGTTTTGGGTCACGTGATACTGCCTGGGTATATATATATACGGGCCAAATGTGGCTGCTGTGGTAGTGTGTTAGGAAGTGGCATAGTGTGAAGACGTCCACTGCAGTGTAGCAGTATAACCATCCTGCCAGAGCAAGCATACTTGGTCGTATTTCGTTGGACAGGAGAGAGCCAGGCCAGGGAATCAGAAAAGAATAGGGACAAGGTCTTTCGTCGACAAAAAGCCCGGCGCTACAAGGCTCATCTAAGAAACACAGAGGTCTTGCAGTAATACGCGTTTTTGACTGAGGATAACTCTTCTTCCATCATTTTGCACTGTCGTCTCTCTCTGTTGATCGGATAACGACGCGACTCTGTGACACGGTCAGCGACTTGGCAACAGCCTTGCGACCAGAAGAAGACCCAGTTGGTGACTGCGACCAAGACTGACCAGTTGGCGACCCTGCGACAGGTCGGCGACCCAGTCAGTGACTGCGACCAAGTCGGCGACCAGAGGAAGACCAGTCAGCGACTCTGCGACCAAGTCGGCGACAGTGACAAAGACTGTGACAAGTCTGCAACCAGTCGGTGACCTTGCAACAAGTCTGCAACCCAGTCGGTGAACACGACCAAGACTGCGACAAGTGTGCAAGTGACCAAGTCGGCGACCAGAGGAAGACCAGTTGGCGACCCTGTGACACAGTCAGCGACTGCGACCCAGTTGGCGACTGTGACACAGTCGGCGACAAGAAGCCAGGAATAAGACAGTATCCCGTTGAGGTAGAAATATGTCACACTCTGGAGTGCCAGTCCTCAGACAGATTCAGCTGGGTATCACTCCAAATACAAGACCTATCCTAAAGAACCCGAGATAGCGAGACTTTAATTAAGATGGCTTACGGAGGATCACAAGTAGGTGACTGGATGCTTACCCCCGGAACAGAGGGAAGGACAGCAGTTTCTTTCGAAGATGAGTTTCAGCGCTTGACGAAGGAATGCGATAATTTTTAGAAAAGACTAAGTGCAAGGAAGGGGACTATGGCTATAAGTGCAGAGATGACCAGGAAGGCAGAGGAATCGTCAAGAGAAAGAATCGCCTCCAGACGACAGATTCACTTTAGTGGACAAGCGATGTCGACACCCTCGGAGTCTCCGAAGATCAAGAAGATAGCAGATACTACAGCGACAAGGGATGCTGTGCAGGCAGCTCCCAAAGACAAATCGAGATCTGAGAGCAAGGGAACGGTTACAGAATGAAGCAATGAGGCGACTGATCTTTCGTGGAGAACCTTGAAGAGACCAGTCTTTATTCTGATGTCGTACGATGGGACGACACCCTTGTTGGATTTTATTATTCACTTTGAGATGTGCTCAACCCTAAATTCTTGGACAGAGGAAGAAAAGAAACTGTATTTAGGTGTCGCAATGAGAGGTCAAGCACAGCAGTTGTTGGCAGTGCCTGAGAAGAAGTTGTGCGCTGAATTAGTTGATGCTCAGAAACAGAGATTCGCACCCCCAAACCAGACCGAGCTCTAATGCAGCTGATTGCATCAGGGGTTCCAATAGAACACATAGCTGTTGACATCTTAGGGCCACTTCTGAAAACCGAAAATGGAAACGTTTATATTCTCGTGATTGCCGACTACTTTACAAAATGGACTGAGATATTCCCAATGCCTTGTCAGGAAGCTACAGTTGTTGCAAAACTGATAGGAGAGGAAGTCGTCACACATTTTGGTGTGTGGCACGACAGATTCACATGGATCAAGGCCGACATTTCGAGAGTGAGCTCTTTCGTGAAATGTGTCGACTCCTTGGAATCGAGAAAACTAGGACCACTCTCTACTATGTGCAAGGCGACGTCATGGTGGAAAGGATGAACTGAATGCTAGAATAGCAGGACCAGATGGGAGAGATTTCAGGCAGGCGATCTTGTCTGGTTGTCTTTGCTGAAAAGAAAAAGGGGAATTTTGCCGAAATTACAGACATGGTGGTATGGGCCCTACGAAGTCATTGACAGGTTGAGTGATGTCAGTTACAGAGTTAAATGCGGTAGATATGGGAAGCCCCATGTAGTGCACGTGGATCGCTTGAAAAGGTATCAGGGACATAATGAAGTCGCTAAAGGAGCGAGGGAATTGGACTCTGAGACTTCGGAATGTATTGATAAGGATCAAGGGAACGACGACCATGATGATACCAGTCTTGTTGCGCCTTACCCCATCGACTCCATGACAGAAGTTCTCCCAGTGAACAACAGCAACAATGGAGAGTCAAGAACAGCTGGTGATGAGTGACCTAGGAGACAGAAGCAAATACCCAAGAAACTGGAAGAATTCTATGTGAACTTTGCTAATCTGGAACAGTGAAGCAAGTGCGTTCAGAACATTCCTATATGTAATTCAAATAGCCTACTGCGCTTGATTAGAATTGTTTAGCACAGCATCCAATCAGATGCAGAGTTACGATTTTGTGCCAATCATTACCATGGACATTTATACTGAACATAAATTCTTTTGTGATTATTTGATATTGTGTTTTCATATGATTTAACTGTGACTTAAGTGATTTTATTTATTTGTTTATTTTCTTTCGTGACTATTTGTATATATGTGGAAGCACATAATAGTGGAGGCGTGGGTTGCGTAACGAGGAAACCCCATGGACTTCAATTTTCGTTTTATTTAATATTTCATTTCATTAAAGTTTATGTTGTGATTTTAAATATTTGGCAGGCTTTGCAGTGCCATCTAACATCTTCTTTCATCATTTCGCACTATTGTCTCTCTCTGTCGATCTCAATCAGATAACGACGTGGCTCTGCGACACAGCGACTCAGCGACAGCCCTGCAACCAAGTCGGCAACCAGAAGAAGACCCAGTCAGCGACTGCGACCAGTTGGCGTCCCAGCAACAAGTCGGCAATCAGAGGAAGACCAGTCGGCGACCCTGCGACAAGTCAGTGACCAAGTCGGCGAACGCAACTAAGACTGCAACAAGTCTGCGAGCGACCAAGTCGGGGACCAGAGGAAGACCAGTTGGCGGCCCTGTGACAAATCTGTGACACAGTCGGCGACTGCAACCAGTCAGCAACCCTGCAAGTTGGTGACCGCGACCAAGACTGCGACCAATCGGCATCCCTGCAACAAGTCAGCAACCAGAGGAAGACCAGTCGGCGACCCTGCGACAAGTCGGCAGCCCAGTCGGCGAATGCAACTAAGACTGCAACAAGTCTGCGAGCGACCAGAGGAAGACCAGTCAGTGGCCTTTTGACAAATCTGCGACAGTCGGCGACTGCGACCAGTCGGCAACTCTGAGACAAGTCGGCGACTG
Organism: Megalonaias nervosa; assembly: GCA_016617855.1. Classification (NCBI taxonomy): domain Eukaryota; kingdom Metazoa; phylum Mollusca; class Bivalvia; order Unionida; family Unionidae; genus Megalonaias; species Megalonaias nervosa. The sequence goes on from JAECUM010096227.1 coordinate 108,751, forward strand.
CGACACAGTCGGCAACAAGAAGCCAGGAATAAGATGGTATCCTGCTGAGGTAGAAATTTGTCACACTCTGAAGTGCCAGTCCTCAGACAGATTCAGCAGGGTATCACTCCAAATACAAGACCTATCCTAAAGAACCCGAGATGGCGAGACTTGGCGTAGTGTAGCCAAGGGAGTAGTCCACTACAATACTAACCGGGCAAGTCTATCTCGGATTGATGAAAATGCCTTTCCAGCAATATCAACAATTGTTCCAAGTGCACGATCCCGAATAACGTTGATCACTTTCATAACTAATTCCTTGGAGATTGTAATTGCCTGTGGAGCAATTCTTGTAAATAAGTTTGAAACAGTAACTAAGTACATTACCGTAAACAGCTCTGTAAATTTATAACTCTTACCTTAGCTGGGGTACTTTAGGTATTGTGTATGATCATTATTTGTCTGTCTTCGATCTAAATGATAGTTTAACCCCATACGTTAGTCGCTGTAATAAATACAATTGATTGATTAATTTACAAGTGTTCGATAAACATGTCTCTTAATTATTTTAACAGTGAAAATCGCTGCCAGATCCCCATAACTTCATTGATATTTTCAAGAGAATTATTACCGGCCCGTAAACCAACCATACAAATTTCTAGCGGATCAAAATCTGTTATAATCTGATCAAAATGTTTATGATCATCACAAACTAACCTGCTACCTGCTTGTGTTTGGTCATCGTCAAAAGATGGTGTCAATGGCTGTTTCTTTTTGTCGCTGTATTGGTTGTTTTTTCTTTTGTTGGGGGGGGGGCTGGTGGTGGTAATGTCTTTTTATCTGCAATTTTTAACTTGACTGACAAAATCTTTATTATCAGTGTTATTTTCTTATGTCTGATCTGTGCAATACCTAATGATTGTTGATATACCATGTCTAAGAAGTTGATTTTCTTTATGATATTTTGGTCAAAGCAAGCTTTGCCGCATTGCAAATCCTGCAGCAGCAAATGCAGCTGGAGTTTTAATAGCCTTTCAAAACCTATTGGGTTAAAATATGTGGTTGCTAAGCTTCATTTGGACTGTTTGTTAATAATATATGCAATATCAGAACAAGTTTTATCAACTGACGCATGAGCTTCATTCATTTGCGCTGGTAACTGCTGTAAAATGTTTTAATATTGACTTTATCGGTTAGTAGTGTTGGAATAATTTCTTGTGTTGCTGCAGTTGCATCAGCGATTGCTCTAGTTGGTTTGATAAGTGAATCAAATACCTGTTCAAAGTCCTCAGCAAGATCTTCTTTTGCTTCCTGTCTAGCTTGTAATTGTTTTGTTTGGCTGTGTCTCTGGTAGGTATATAATGCTTTAACATTTCAAGTCGTTCCCAAGCTAATTGCGCCTGCATACTCTTTTTTCTGTCATTCTTGATTTAATTGCAGTTTAATTGTCAAAACTGATTAGGCGAAGACTAGGCTGATAAATCAGCCACACACCTTTAATGATATTGACATAATGTTTCGGAGCTGATATCGCATATTCGTTAAAAGTTGCAAATATTTGCAGACAGTTTTGTTTGCACACATCGGTATACATTTTATATACTGACCAACGTTTCTCACGGCTGTTGAGTTAGCATCGGCTAATGGGTTCTTTTGGCGATATGCACATATTTTCTGATCAAATCTTATATTGAACAACTTACAAATCCATGTGGTATAGTACAACCCCTGTCCAGTGGCCATTTGAATTTGGCGCTGGATACGCCTATTACGAAATACAGGTAAGTGTCTAAACTGTATGCAGGTGTATTCAGGAAAGATTTGCATGCAGCAAAATTGTGCATGTTTATAAACAGGTGACATCAGAACAACAAATTGTCCATCAGTACCAACACAGATTTGAGTGGGGGTTTATTTATCGGACTACGCAAAGGCCTCAGTGATCACAACATGTACATGTATATACAGGCCCGGGTCATCTTGGCGCCAGGACCATGCCAGCTAGCAAAATAATTTACCAAAGGAAATAACCGACCTCGGGATGATGCTTATCAATGGTATTTCCCTCAGATTATAGACATCGCTGCCTTTTTAAGCTGTTGCATATCACTGTGTTACGTTCAACAGACGTCTCTTCGTATCAGTGTTAATTATGCTTTTAAATGTCAACACCAGATGAGCCCCCAGGGTGCCAAACGACATTCTAGAAGGCATAGAGGTTGTTCACAGACCTAACACTACTTATAAAGGAATTGTAAGCGTTTAGTTTTGTCAAGATGACTTTCAGTTTCTGTATGCAACTTAACTGAGGAGACAGTCGAGTTTAGTTAATATAGAAAAATATTTTTGGTTCGAACCTGAAATCTCTCTCTCTCTCTCTCTCTCTCTCTCTCTCTCTGTATACTGTCTCCTCAATTAATATATTAAAATATTTTGTGTTGAGCGCGGTTCAAACCTGCAATGTATCTCGCTCGTTGGATGATGTGTGATAGCAATCTAACCATTTAGGCCACAGGAGAATATTACATATAGGTAAATAAAAACTAATATATAAGTATCACATTGCCAATGGAAAAAGAATAGCATATCTCCCTCCATGAAAACCAATATAAAATTTCATGATAATTTGGCAGGCCCGACAGCCGTAACATGAATTTATATTTATATTGCTGCTGACTAAGTTTGACAGAGGACGTGTCGAATGTATCAAATATTGATTCCTCTTTGAGATATAAAAACACACAGAATTGACATCTGAGATTCGACCTGTCCTTGTGCTTAAGTAAAAATGAATGACACCATCCCATTGAGGTAGGATAAAGCAATGAATGATGGCAATTCCTCTCATACTATTTGTAGCCATGGACAATATTACAGTGAGGCTCCTTGAGGGTAATATCACTGTCATACAACAGTAAAATTTATGTGCACACATAAGAATTTGGTGTGTTTTCCATTTTCCTTATTCAGCCCCCGCAAAGGGCAGCGATGGGGAGGTACGGCCAGTGCCGGTGGGGCCTCCACCCCCAGCAGTAAGTGGAGGTACTGCCGGCACGAGAAATGGTGGAGCCGATCACCCCTTGCTGCTGCATTAACGTTTGCCTCTCCTGCTCTTTCAGCATTTGTATTCAGGGATCTTCTTTTTCTCTCTACCTCTCCCTTTCCTCTCTCTGCATTAGTTTCCCTCTCTCTCTGTCTGTCTGTCTCTCTCTCTCTCTCTCTCTACATTTGTATTGCTTCTCCCTTAAGTCTTTCCATGATCTTTTATTCTGAATCTGAAGGTTGGTTAATTAAAATTCCATCTGGGTTCTTTAACAGTAATTAATCTAATTTCCTATCAAAACCACAGACAGAATCAAACCCAAAGGTCTATCATCCAAAATTGCCTTTCCTAAAAAATACTGAATCAAAGTATTCTTTATCTCTTGCTTTCTTAAGGATGTCTTTGCTACCGAAATATCAAAATGTCTGGCGAACTCGAGCAATTATATCTCTTTCATATACTCAAACCTTCCTGGTTAGGACTTGAAATGACGTTCACTAATTAGATGACATTGTGAATGCTTGCTGGTTTCACTAATGATTTTTCAAATATCAGAAATTAAAATCATTACCAGGGACAGTGAAACTTCCCAAACAAGATCAGTTAAATTTTAAAGAAAATTATTAATATCTCTGAAATGTTTTAAAGAAATTCAGATCCCCGACGAGCACCCAATTTATGTTACGACTCTAGGTCTTAAAATAAGTAACAGAAAGGACGTGAAGCCAACAATTTAAGTAAAATTTAACATACAAATTATTTCTTTAAATTATAAAGTGATATATGAGGAACTCAGTTTTGTCAATTAAATCCCAATTATTTTAATGTTGTATCAGAGGTCTATAAGTATAAAATCTACCAGAAGAATTCGAGTAGTCCAAGAGTCTTGAATGTGCTGATGTACCAAAGTCTTAGCTGTACCACAATGATATCATTCAATATATCCGTCAATGAGTTCACACTAATTGCCTAGTGGTGGTATTTTGAAAATGTCAATGAGTACTTTGTTATTCCAGTGAATCATTGGAATGATTCATCTAAAATTATGTCTGAGCACAAATGATTCCGTAGACTGACCTTACAACAGGTATGAAAAATTTATTATCAGACCATATATATATATATATATATATATATGCTATTGGTTATATATATATATATATATATATTATTATATATATATATATATATGGCAGTATTCCCAATTCTTAAGCTGACATATGACACAATATCATTTCCTAGGGAAAAACCCTGTCTTGAACTCAAATCCAAGTAAAATTTACTTCTTAGAAGCATATCGAAAATCAGGTAGGCATTACCCTCAGTGATGTACAAAGGCCAAGCAAACAATATAAATTAATATACATAACAATTATCAAGGTAAATATATTATAGATTGTATGTGATTATTTTCTTCTCACTACTAACAGTTGCTCAGTTTCTTCTACAAAATTTTATTTCTGAATATCTGATAAGATTTGTAAAAGTGAAGTGCTTTTCTTTTCCTTACATCATCACCTATACCTTTAAAGTGATTTGGTAAGAAAATAACATTGTCATGTATATAGATAATCTACTTTCACAGGCTCCAAAGAGATGTGTTACGATAGTAAAGTACAGGTTTAGTTATAATTGATAACTATTTATGATTCACCTCGCCTTGGATGATAAAATACGACTTTAATTCTTCCAAACTTAGTTAGTTCAAACTCGTGCCACCATAAAAGAAAGAAGCACATATTCTGAGATCTTATGTACCTTACTTTATTGTTTCTTATTATGGTTGTTCATAATAAATTGCATTTATTGTCATATTGCGATTGCAAGTATTGCATTTAATAAGTGCTTTCTTTAAACAGGTCATATAGAATTCACTAACGTAGGAAAAAAGCAACTTTTTTACCAACAATTATTCTTTTATATATCATTGGAAAATTATTTGCAATTACACTTCCCTACATTTCTTTGTTACAGAAAAAGAAGGAAAAACCTTTATCGACAAGAAGGAACAACAGAGGATAATTGGTACGAAATTAATATTCTATAAATTCAATGCTACATAAAACAGACATGCTAAACCTAATTCCACTAATATTGATAATGCTGCTACTAACAACAACAAACGAGAATAAAGGACAGTTGAACAACAATAGCAAATGAGATATAACCAACAAATATATTTTTTGTTTTAATCAATTTGCTGTCTTACATACTGTGAAGCACATTTTCATTATGTTAGTACCTGACACTAACAAGCCCGGACGTAAATGATTTTAGAATATTTATAAGAGCCTCCAAATTATAAAATAAATACTTTCCATTCTGCCACGTTGTCATTTACCATTAGGATAGAGCTTAATGGGGAGAGTCTAAGGTGATTCCATTTTGCTTAGATGAAGTTGTGAAATCGTTTGGGTTTAATATCATACAAAATAATATAATATGCTGTCATCTCATTATTCTATAAATTTTGTACGCATTGTTTTTGGTAATGATCATTTCCCTTCCAACCAACAACGAGTGTCCGACCACAAAAGACATTCTGCTGAATGTCCCAGCCACACACCTTGTAAACTTGATTATCGCTTATTTCCATCTTCTTTAGCACATGTACATCTTTGGGCACCATCTGATTAAATGATTTGCAATAATAAAATCTTTACCATATTCAATTCATTAAAATCAGCATCAGCTAAGAATTTTTACATAGCCTTGCAATATTTGGATTTGACCTAGTGACCTCTCAGAACGTCTGTTTGGAACCTTTTGGTTTGGACTTGGGCTCTTGAAGAACCTAATTGAACTTACTTTTCAAACAGATGTGGAGACTATAAGAAATAAGTAGCATTTGATGTGCTTGGAGCTTGTACAAGAAGCATTTTTTGTAAATGTTTGCATATTTTCTAGTTCATAAACATACAAACTTTGGCAAGGATTTATAGTTTGTTTTTATTCTATGAAGATTTGTAAAATTATGTAATCAATCACAATACTTCAAGTTAATATTTACAAAACTACAGTAGTTTGAAGTTGGTCATTGTCATTATTCCTTCCGTTATAGTATCCTATACTTTTGGCAGAGATGCCAGAAGGATAAAATCTCCTAAAATACGTTACAGTATAAAACTCGTAATTTAGTGAGTCAACGAAAATAAAAGATAGCTGATGTGTATTGAAAAGTGGCTTGACTAAAGTAAAATGTTTTGTTGCAATTTCAGAGCGATGGTATTTTAAAAAGTTTTAGCAATTTTCTAGGTATCCTGATAAAACACAAACGTTTTGCATTTTTTTCCTAATATCATACAGGTACATGCAGCAAATTTACACTGAAAATGTAAATCAACTTGAAATTTAATTCTACTTTGGCTGCAATTATCATTGGCTTATTTTAGCATTTATTTATATTTTCTAACATAAATGTGGCGTTTTTTCTGATTTTACTCAATCAGAACTAATTTTTATTGATAATTCCTGCTGCAATATTCTCATTATTATCTGGACTATTCGGATAAGGCCTTTGGAACACGTCATAATGAGCACAAACTCGTGAACTTACATTGAATGTGGAGAAATCTGTAACATTCAGTAATAAAAATTTCAACAGCTACCTTTGTATAGGGAAGTTTTGCAATATTTCCTGATGATTGGTGAGTACTTAGGAGATGAGAGAAAGGAAAAGAATAATTATTATTGTTATTTTAAGATGCATATTTATGGTTTCATATGAATGTTGCATTTTAAGGACTTCGTGAGGATTTTATCACATTGTAATTTTGATGTCTTATAAAAGTTTTACTCTAAAATAAGATTTTGTTATCAGCATTTTCCTTGTGGTACTGTCTCATTGTTTTAGTTCAGAAGGTTACATATGAGTTGTCGTTATGATATTTCACAGCGATCAGATTTATTTTTGAATCGTTACTTCTTTACACCTTGACTGTTAACTATACCTACTGGTCTCTTGGGTCTTTGATCCATTCTCATCCCTTTGCCATCACCATCCATTAACTGTTATCCCATTCGGCATATTGTTAACATATACTTTTGGCTAACATTTGCTACATTAAATTTGTGTGTGGAGTTCATTTTCGAATACAGTTCTTTTCTCCCTGTTTTGATTCTTTATTTTTTAGGTAAAAAATGACACAACAGTACGCTGCCTATCAGGTATAAGCTATATAATACATTTAGCTAGAAAGAAACATTTAAAATGCGCAGAACCGTGCTAACATTTTCAAAGTTAAGCCTTATATTATTGGAACTAGATAGATTTCACGCTACTTATCAATTCTAAGTTATATAACATATTTAAACAGAGTGATATATTAATAAAACATACTCTCCAACTTTTCCAGCTTTAAGCCAAAGTATACTGGAACAACATAGAGCTCATGCTGAGAAAAACTTTGTTGATACTCAAGGATACAGAGATGCAAATGCAATTCTACAGCAACACAGAAAACTGATAATAACCGGGAAATCTGGGCAAGGTAAATCATACATGGCTTATCATCTCTTGACAAAACTCATGGAAGTTGACTCAGATATAAAGCCTCTGATTCTCTCCACTGTCAAGCAATGGAAAACTCTGATAGATCCTTCTATCACCTTAGGTATAATTGTTGATGACATGTGTGGGAAGTTTTGCCTGAATGAAGGGGAATTAATGAAATGGAGAGAAGAATGTACATATATGCCATCTGTTATAGAGAATGGACGACACGTCGTAATCTTTACAGTGAACTCACACTTTTATGACAAAATATTGATGGCTATGCAAGCCCCGTCATTGTTTTCCGCACAGATAGTTTTGAGCCTAGACAATATTAGTTTGAACTTTGAAGAAAAAAATGGATTTGCGCTTACTTACCTCAAAAAGTTTGGTTTAAGCAATGCTGAATTATCATATATATGTAAAATACAAGAAGCACCTGTGGGATTTCCCCAGCTTTGTAGAGCTGCAGAGATGATTAAGGAGAAACCAAGACTGTTCAATCTTTTCTCTAAACCTTCAGAAATGATACAAGAACAACTGAAGCATATCCGCCAGAATGACACCATGACCTATGGTTGCCTTGGTCTTGTGCTGTTGTCAGGAGGAAAATTAAACCAGCAGTCAGTCAGAGACTGTGGAGATGAGAGTGAAAAGAAAGTAAACAGAGTCATCTCAGTTCTTAGGTCATATGGACTTCTTGACGTGAAACCCATTGAAATCGAAAACACATTAAAATCTCTACAAGGGACATACCTGTCCTTGGATTCAACTGATGAGTCATATTGTTTTGATCATGATTCCACTGAGGAGGCCGTATTCATTTCTTATGGAGAATTCGTCCTTAAAGAAACACTGCTTTACTGTTTATTGCAACTCATTTGTAAACATTGCACAATGAAGGATGATTCCAAAGCTCTCAAGATAGTATCAAAAGAAACTACACTAATGCTAGTCAATAGATTTATAACAGCATTAAAGGGAGGCAATCCAACGGATTTTATGATTGTTTCAGAGGCAAAAGTTTGGTCTTGTAAAGACTTTAGAAAAACTTTTTTTGCAGAGTGTAAAGAAGTACATGTTTTAGCTGACAAAGATGAAAATTCGCTATTGGTGCATGCTGCAAATGCCAACAACCGTGATCTTGTCCATGCGCTTCTGCACGAATTGGACAAGACTCCCGAGGATGAAAAACAAAACATAGCCCAGTTTCTTACAAAAAGTGCCAAAGCATCATGTGCCCACAAGGATACATATTTACTGGAGAAAATATGTAAAAATTGTCATGTAGATGTGAACGACATTCTTCCTATCGCTATTCAACATGGATCTGTTCAGGCAATAGACTTTCTTTTGCAGAGTGGAGCTGATGTTAACTATAGATCCAAAAATGGAGAAAATCTTATTCATATTGCATGCACCCATGGTAGACTTGACATTGTCAAATTGCTGCATTCAAAAAATGCAAGTCTTCTGAATGAATTAGACCATGACAATCAAAGTCTCGGCCTCTGCGTCGTTTCTGGTGGAAACGTGGAGATTATGGAATATCTTGTACCTTTTGGTTTAAATCCTTGCTATACTGACTCAACCGGTTGGAACCTTCTACATTATGCTTGTTTGCAAGCAAAGAAGCCTATGGTCGAACACTTACTACAGAAATACCCCAAACTGCTGTCCAGTGAAATAAAAGAGGGGATATCAGTCCTTAAGTGTGCTGTATTTGGTGGTAATTTACATATTTTTAAGCAAATTTATGAATTATTGAAGGATTCGTTAAAAGATAATCAGAGTGCTAATGAAAATAGGACAATTGACATAACATATCTGAAGCTGAATGCAATAGGTAAAAAAACAATGTTGCATATGTCATGCTTAGGCGGTGGGCTAGAAATCACCAAATATTTGGTGGAAACGTATCCGTCAATGCTAAATGAGATCGACAGCAATGAAAGAACACCGGCACATCTTGCTGCAGAAGGTGGCAATGTTGCCATATTAATGTATCTAATTGATCATGGCACAGATCCATGGTGTAAAACCTCTTCCAAAGAGACGTTACTGCACAGAGCATGTTTGAAAGGTCAGTTAGAAATGACCAAGTACTTGGCGGATACTTATCCCAAAATGCTCAGTGAGGTAGACAACAGTAAGAGAACAGCGGCTCATCATGCTGTAGAAAGCGGCAATGTCGCCGTATTAAAGTATCTTATTGATCGTGGCACAAATGCATGGTGTAAAAACTCTGAGGATGAGACATTACTGCACAGAGCATGTTTGAAAGGTCAGTTAGAAATGACCAAGTACTTGGCGGATACTTATCCCAAAATGCTCAATGAGGTAGACAACAGTAAGAGAACAGCGGCTCATCATGCTGTAGAAAGCGGCAATGTCGCCATATTAAAGTATCTTATTGATCATGGCACAAATCCGTGGTGTAAAAACTCTGAGGACGAGACGTTACTGCACAGAGCATGTATTAGGGGTCAGTTAGAAATGTCCAAATATTTGGTAGAATTGTATCCGGGATTGCTCCATGCAGTGGACAATTGTATGAACACACCAGCTCATCATGCTGCAGAAAGCGGCAATGTCACTTTATTAATCTATCTAACTGATTGTGGCGCAGATCCGTGGTGCAGAAACAATGAAAACGAAACTCTGTTGCACAGTGCATGCATTAATGGTCAGTTAGAAATGACCAAGTACTTGATAGAAACTTATCCAAAAATGCTCTGCGAAGTGGACGATAGTAAGAACACACCTGCTCATCATGCCGCAGAAAGCGGCTGCATCGCTGTACTAAGCTATCTAATTGATCGGGGCACAGACCCGTGGTGTAGAACCTCGGAAGAAGAGACCTTGCTACACAGTGCATGTATTAATGGTCAGCTAGAAATGACTAAATATTTGGTCGAAACATATCCGGCAATGCTCCATGCGGTGGACAACAATAAGAGTACACCGGCTCATCATGCTGCAGAAAGCGATAGTGTCTCAGTAGTAAGCTATCTAATTGATCATGGCATAGATCCGTGGTGTAGAACCTCTGAGGAAGAGACATTGCTCCACAGAGCATGCATTAATGGTCAGTTAGAAATGACTAAATACTTGATAGAAACATATCCAACATTGCTCATTGAGGTAGATAACAATGAGAGCACACCTGTTCATAATGCTGCAGAAAGCGGCATTGTTCCTGTATTAAGGTATTTAACTGATTGTGGTACAGATCCTTGGTGTAGAACCTCTGACAAAGAAACGCTGCTGCACAGAGCTTGTATTAATGGTCAGTTAGAAATGACCAAATACTTGGTAGAAACATATCCGAAAATGCTCTACGAGGTAGACAGTAGTAAAAGAACACCGGCTCATTGTGCTGCAGAAAGCGGCGATGTCTCTGTACTAAACTATCTAATTGATTGTGGCATTGATCCATGGTGTAGAAATTCTGAGGGTGAGACGCTGCTGCACAGAGCATGCAAAAAGGGTCAGATAGATATGACCAAATACTTGGTTGAAACTTATCCAACGATGCTCTATGAGGTGGATGAAAGGAAGAGGACACCGGCTCATCATGCTGCAGAAAGCGGTGATGTCTCTGTACTAAGCTATTTAATTGATTGTGGCATTGATCCATGGTATATAAATTACGAGGATGAGTCGCTGCTGCACAGAGCATGCAAAAAGGGTCAGATAGATATGACCAAATACTTGGTAGAAACTTATCCAACGATGCTCTATAAGGTGGATGAAAGGATGAGGACACCGGCTCATCATGCTGCAGAAAGCGGCAATGTCTCTGTACTAAGCTATTTAATTGATTGTGGCATTGATCCGTGGTGTAGAAATTCTGAGGATGAGACGCTGCTGCACAGAGCATGCAAAAAGGGTCAGATAGATATGACCAAATACTTGGTAGAAACTTATCCAACGATGCTCTATAAGGTGGATGAAAGGAAGAGGACACCGGCTCATCATGCTGCAGAAAGCGGCAATGTCTCTGTACTAAGCTATTTAATTGATTGTGGCATTGATCCGTGGTGTAGAAATTCTGAGGATGAGACGCTGCTGCACAGAGCATGCAAAAAGGGTCAGATAGATATGACCAAATACTTGGTAGAAACTTATCCAACAATGCTCCATGAGGTGGATGAAAGGAAGAGGACACCAGCTCATCATGCTGCAGAAAGCGGCAATGTCTCTGTACTAAGCTATTTAATTGATTGTGGCATTGATCCGTGGTGTAGAAATTCTGAGGATGAGACGCTGTTGCAAAGAGCATGCAAAAAGGATCAGATACATACGACCAAATACTTGGTAGAAACTTATCCGACATTGCTCTACGAGGTGGATAAAAGGAAGAGAACACCAGCTCATCATGCTTCAGAAAGCGGCGATATCTCTGTGTTAAATTATTTAGTTACTCGCGACAGAGATCCGTGTTTAGAACCTCCTCTTAAGAAGATACGTTGCAGTACAGAGAATGCATCTGGGGTCAGTCAGAAGTGATCATATACTTGGCAGAGACTTATACAGCAATGCTCCCTGAACTGGACACTAGTAAGAGATCACCGACACCCCATGCTGCAGAAAGAGGCATTGCCACTGTATTAGGCAATCTAACTGATCATGGCATAGATCCGGGGTGCAGAACACCAACTGCCCCTATGCTAGTCCTTCTAGTGCAAACACTGTGTGCAAATTTTGCATTAGATTAATTTCACAAGTTAGGAACATTTTGTTTGCTTTATGTGGGATAGTGGACTGTTAAGGCTAAACTAGGTTATTACGATCTGTACACCACACTCCAGCAATTTGATTTATATTTTGCTTTTGATTGATGCAATAACATACTTTTTAATGAGGAGTCATATTAATATATCTTTTGATACACATTGAATACTAAAACACATGAAAGAATGTTAGTTTAGCAGCATGCTATCTTTTCTTACTTGAGCTCTTAACATTTAGATTTAAGATTATTGGTAAGACAAGGTTAATAGATTGTACATAAATAGACTTGATACGCTGAAGAAACAGGCAGTTGTCATGAACTATATATATATATATATATATATATATATATATCGTGATGAATTGTGGATATTTTAATTGCTGCGAAGAACAGGTATATTGCCATTCCATCCTTGTCTTTGCGTATGTCTGTCTGAGACTTCAGTGAAACTTTCTAAGCTATATACATGGTTGTGTGGACGCCTAGCACAGTTTTACTTCTTTCCTCAGGCACAATGTTGCAGAATTTCTTGAAAAATTTTCAGAAAAGGCAATGGGGGTAAGTTTAGTTCGTCATCCCTTCTGCTTCCACATCAGATAGAGTATTGTATTGAAAATGTGTAGGCTAGATAAGCAGTTGGTATGCATGAGCATAAAAGCTTTTATTTTTTATCACTGGTCCACTTTTGTAAACTGTTCTGAAAATTATAAAAGAAAGGGAATCGAGTCCGACATTGTTCTTCACACACACTTATTGGGATATATTAATGAAACTTTGTAGTCTAGCTTATGGCAAATACAGATGTGTCATTATGCTTTACTTTTTCCTTTGGTCCATTTTGGAGGAAATTTCTTGCAAACTCGAATTTCGAGTGTTAAGCTTGTCATTGCATCTCCTCCTAAACTGCTTGAATAATTTTATTATGTATGCATACTCTTGTTGCCTGCATATGTCAGTCGCGCTGTCTGTTTATCCATCTGACTGTCCTTCAGTTTCTCCATCCGTGAGAAAGGTCGCCATCGTTTGTTTTTTTGTTGGTTTTGGGGGAGGGGGTTGTTCTTTTATTTTCCTCCGATACCACTTAAGAATATTAATGAAATTTTGGTAACCATAGTTGTGGTTGGTGCTAATGTGCAATATTATGTTTCTTTTTTCATTTTCTTACGGATCGCTCTGGTGGCCTAAGTGGTTAGGGCATCCACCTCGGATGCGAGAGGTCGCGGGTTTGATCCCTGGATGAACGATAACAAAGATTTATTAAAATGGTACTAGCAGCTGCTTCATTTGGTACTCAGCATTAAGAGGTTACTGTTAGAACTGGTCGACCTGGTGTCAGGATAATGTGACTGGGTGGGATATGATGCTAAGTGTCTGCGACATGATGCCCCAATGCTAGACATAACTATAAACTGCCACACTGCAGACATCATAGCAATATGACTGGAAAATTGTTAATGCTACAATAAATCCAAATCACACACACATTTTAATGCTGTCCGTTTTTGAGGAAATTCCTTGAATAATTACTAACATTTTGAAGATTCAGTTTGCAATATAGGAAAATATGCGCATGAGAATATGAAGTTAGTATGGAAATACGCATGTCTGTGACTAAATATATAGTACGCTTCAATAAAATGTAAATTCGGTATGAGGTTACAAGTTCTTTCTGGTTCAATTAGGCCAATTTAACCCTTATGCCATTGTCATGATTTGGTTTATTTTTCTTTTCGTTCATTTTCTCAGTAACTTATGCCCATAAAATCATATAAATTGATATGCTTTTCTTCTTTATTATGTACGTTTTATTAAACTTTTAAAATGAATCATGTTAATTCAAAGATAGATCTAATAGCTTAAGACATTTTTGTCTCTAAGAAAAATGTGACATTTGCTTGTGTATTAAGAATAATAATAATGAGGACTTTGTATAGCGCCTAATCTTTAGAAGCTCTAAGCGCTTTACAACATTTGACAACACTTAAAAAACATATATAATGATATGATTACAAAAATAAAAACAAACACCACGAAATTAGAAAACAGAAAAAATGCTGTAAATATTTAAGGTAAGGATACATTATTAGGTCTTCAAGTCTGTTCTTGCAGTTGAAATGGGTGAGTTTTAAGAGCACTCTTGAATGAGATCACTGTGTCTTTTTGTCTAAGTTCAGTGTGCAATTTGTTCCACGTTGCTGGGCCCTGGTATGCAAAAAAGCATTGTCCATATGATTTCATTTTCATAGTGGGAATAATGAGAATACGAGTGTCAGAAGAGGAGCGTAAGTATCTTGCTGGTGTGTACACATGGGTGAGGTCAGATAGGTGTGTTGGACTGGAGCCCGTCAGTGAAACGTAGCACAGAGAACAAATTTTATGTTTAACTCTGGATCGTATGGATAGCCAGTGTAGGGTACAGAGCAGGGGGGAGGCGCGCTCTGATTGTGGTACTCTAAGGATGATCCGAGAAGCTGTGTTTTGAACTTTTTGAAGTTTCTGGAGTAGATATTGAGACAAACCAGACAGAATTGAGTTACAATAGTCCAGTCTTGAAAGTACTAAGGAACACAAGTGTTTTAGTGGCATCAGCTGAAAGATGCTTGCGAATTGAGCTGATGCGTCTCAGCTCAAGATATGCAGCCTTGCATATGTTCATGACATGTTGGTGCAATGAGAGAGTACTGTCAAGAGTAACACCTAGGTTTCCTACTGATGGTGTGAATTTAATGTTGGTGTTGCTGATATTTATTGTCTGAGGTAAAGGATGTGAATAAGAAAGTCTTTGTGTTGTAATCAGAATGGCTTCAGTTTTATCATCCTTCGTCTACAGTTTGTTACATGTCATCCATGATTTCACATCGGAAATGCATCTCTCAACGCCTTGAATGGTAGCTTCAACTTCAGTTGGATGGCTAGATTTGTATATTTGGGTGTCATCAGCATACAATTGGTGAGACACTGGATGATGATCTATGACACTTGAGAGTAGCTGAGTGTATGGAATGAAGAGAACAGGTCCAAGAATAGACCCCTGTGGAACACCACAGCATAGATCGACTGGGCTGGAGTGTTTTCCATTTGCGGACACAATTTGTGTCCTGTTGACCAAGTAGGACTTGAACAATAGTAAGGCCGTATCATGAATGCCAAATACATGCTGGAGATGGTGAAGTAATATATCATGGTCTATTGTGTCAAATGCTGCAGACAAGTCAAGGAGAGTGAGGACTGTAATCTTTCCGCTATCCAAAGCAGAGAGAAGGTCACTGACTACTTTCAGAAGAGTAGTTTCAGTACTATGTCAAGGGCGATATGCAGACTGTACATTGCTATAAAGACTGTTTGAATTCAGATGAGATACAAGTAGGGATAGAACAACTTTTTGTAAGATTTCATGAATGGGAGATTAGAAACTGGGCGGTAGTTCTTTAAATCATTATGGTCGAGTGTTGGTTTCTTCAGCAGAGGCTTTACAATGGCAGTTTTGTAAATGATGAGAAGTCCCCAGATGAGAGAAAGGTATTAATAACATCAGTTAGTGAAGGCAATATTGGATCTAAACACTCAAGCAGCAGTGACGTCGGAATCGGATCAAGTTCACATGACTTTGGTGCACTCTTCATCACAATTGTACGTACTAAATCCATAGAGACAGGTTCATTTGCTGCTAATGGTTGCTGCTGAAATTCTGTATCGCAGCTGTATGGTGTCGACGAGTCAATTGAAATTGTGTTGTCAAGTTTATTTCTGATGGTTTGTACTTTGTCACGGAAGAAATTTGCAAACAGGTCCGGAAGGTCGACAAGAGAAAAGGTAGCTGTAAGTGGTGTACATTTATTCCTGGACATTAGCTTGTTAGTAATCTCAAATAGCTCTTTGCAGCTGGAACTTTCCATGATCTTAGTACTGTAGTGGGCTGATTTCGCTGCATGGACTATGTTTGTGACATTCTTCTTAGCGGCATCATAGATTTGCTTATGAATAGTGAGTCTGGTGGAAATCCAAAGCCTCTCAGCTTTACGGCGGTCTCTTTTAGCAGTGTGAAGCTGGTCCCTAACACTGCTATACCACGGAGAACACTTTTGAATTGATACTGTCAGGGATGGTCCTGGCTTTTAAAAAGTTGTAGCCCAAAAAATCGCCAACCTCAATATTTTGTTGCCAATTTTCAAAAAATGTCGCCAGAACAAGTAGTGATTATTTTTACAAGTCTATTAATGTAATACGCAGTGAAAATTGAAAAAGGATAGTTATTACTTTATTGACAACAAGCAATACATCTATAATAATATAAAATAAATCATTACATGACTGTTTTGCACTATTAAAATGTTACAGAATGTCACATGATGATCCATCGCGATTTTAGGGCTGCTCACTTGTTGAATGCAGTTTCAAAGTCTAATTCTTCGCATCTGTACATGCTGATTCTCATTAAATTCTCTAGAGTTCAGATGCCGAGTTTATTTCTGATGTCAGTTTTTATGAGGTTCATCTTACTGAACCCACATTTACAGTCTACAGTGCTGACAGGTGACACCAGTAGTACTTTTACTGATAGCAGCCATCTTCGCTACTTCCATGGTCTTTGCATCCCGCATCACTGTTAGTGCATAGGTATGACTGTTGTCACTTGAAGAAAAAAAATGCATTATCAGATGTAAAATATCTACTTTGAGACATCTAGTGTCTCGCTCATTTTTTTTTTAAATAGAAACATCAGGTATTAAGCAAATCTATATTATGTATATTATTTTCCAAATAATAGTTTTGTAAGGAACTTTAATGACATTTTAATACTAAAATCCTATGATCGTACTTTGCGATGTAAGATAAGTGACGTATAATGCGACCGTCGATTTCATGCATTCAGTAATTAAATGCCCCCCCCCCCTTTTTATGGCTAGCTTCACTAAGTACATCTCCGTCAACAGTAGTTCAGAAATTCATTTTGCCACGCTTTACATGCGTTGCTTATAGTGAATTGCTTCCTAAATCCCAAAAATGATCACTGAATGCTGTCGAATTTTTCTCGGCAAGCAAACTAGGATCTCCATTCCCACCAATGAAATTTAACGAGTCAACACCTGGCATTAATGTACTGTATATATAACCATTAATCACCATCATTAAATTAAAAGAAGGAGTGAAGAAACATATCACAGAACATATGTGCCCCCCCCCCAAAAAAAAAAAATTCGGAAAAAATTTTTTATTGAGTCAACAGGGTTATATGCATATAGTAGTTAACAATAAGGAAATAAGGTGGGATATAAAATGTGCTGAACAGTTATCGCATGTATGGTACCTTGAGACAACATTTGAACTGTTAAAATAAATTCATACCCATTTTAGGCATTGTTAGTTATAACAAAAAAGGGCATGGTTTTATTTGTCAATCAATTGCTAGTGCTTTCACTCCCTGTAGAACAGGCGGTTTCTTTGAAGTAGGTCAAAGAGGTTTAAGTCTAACCTTGAGCTATTGTATAGAATATAAAATGGGGGCATGGAGGGGGAGGGGTAAAGAATGCACTCCACCGAGAGAAACTGCGTGTCCTTTTTGAGAAGTTCACGTGTATTGGACCCAAAAAATCTAAGAATATTTAGTGAAAACGATGCTTAAATATGCCGCAAAAATCTTCCCAATGGTAGGTCCCAATCTGCGTGTTTTCGGATTCAATTTCCCGACTTGACTTTTGAAAAAATTTATTTTTTGCATGACATGCTAGAATAATTGTACAGTATTAACTAAATTTATTCAACAACTATTTGAATTCTTTGGAAATTAATTAATTCTTTCTGTATAGTTGAAACTTCAACACAGAGGGGGCATTTTTCGTTGGAACGTATTCAGATTTATTGGAACTATTGGAATTGATAGGACTTTTAGGAAATAGGAATTCATTCACCATGATGTAAGTTAATATAATTCATTCACTCCTGTATTTTGAGAAATAAATTAATTTCAATTGTGCAAAACTTGTTTCTTTTGCTATTTCTTGTTGCGTAGTTTTAAGTCCCTGCAGTCGTAACACGGGATTGATGGCAAAAGTAAAAGATCAATGAGCAAAATTAACATATATTACTTACCCTGCCTGGATTCATGTTTGGTGACACACTCCTTCTTCAAAATATCACAGCCAGTTGTAAACGAATTGACGACTTGTGCCTTGGTACATGTATCACAGAACATCTGCTTTAACTTTGTATCTTATCTCAGCCACAGACGCCCAAGTTTCCAGCTGTCGAGAAATTTTCGGGAACTTTTGTCCCGTTCATGATGATGTGGTGTTGCACTTGAAGCATTACTACCAGCACTACATGTATATGATGTTGGACTGCCAGGTATAACATCAGGTTCAGTGACTGTGTTGTCTGATGAATTTGCACTAAATCCAAATGCTGTTAATTTT
>JAECUM010096228.1:0-70955 GCA_016617855.1 Megalonaias nervosa
CTCTCTCTCTCTCTCTCTCTCTCTCTCTCTCTCTCTCTCTCTCTCTCTCTCTCTCTCTCTCTCTCTCTCTCTCTCTCTCTCTCATACACACACATACAGTCATAACTGACCCATGTTTACTATAAAGGCTGATGATAAAGAAGTGGTAATGTTTAAAACATAAAACCAACAAGTTCAATCCATACAGATGAAAATGCATGTTTTTTTGTGGGTTTTTTTTGTAAACAGTGAGTAATATACTGTGCATTCAGCTCTGTCATTTGGGAAGCTGTGTTGGAGTTACAAATCCACAAAAGTGCCTCCTTGTAAAGGTTCTTGATTCCATGTACTTTCTGATCAAGTTAATTCCCTTCGATCCTCTGATATGTGTTTTGCTGGGCCAAGTAATTAAACATCACCAATTCAGATAGCTGTGATTAACAGCTTGCGTTACATAACCCTATCTACATCAATATGTTGATCACCAAGTTAGCCATAATTATCTGTAGCATTTTGACAAAGTCAAAGCTCCTCCAACAGGTTGTTTTGACTGCATTTACCAAGTTTTGGTGCCACTTGTTTCAAGTTTGTAACTGTGCAGTACTGATTAAAATCATTCAGCATAGCTATTAATTACCAAGCAAAACAAAAGTGACACCATACATGTCATGCACAATTACTTTCAGGTACAGTGATGGGTTAAGCAATTTGTGATGGGTATGTACATGCAAATTGTTGGAGATCAGTTAATCATGAAATGTGTGCCTGTCAAATGAAAAATATTAAAGAACGTTGCCACTTACTTTAAATAATTAAACTTCCTTTTTTTCAGACAATTCTTTTTCAAAATAGCTTGAGAAAAAAAAAGCAAGTCTTGTATATACAGAATTGTTTTGATTATTATGTTTCAGAGAACCATCAAATAAAGAATCCAGATTGTATCATAAATCTGTTACTTACCCATCACTTCAAACATCATGGCTTTCAATTTGATACTTCCGATACCATTATGAGCCTTACACAAATAAGTCCCTTCATCATCTACCGTCACATTCTTCAGGAGCAGATTACCTGAATAATATTGCGATAAAGTTTCACTTGTCACTCAGTGTCACTATAGATCATTGTTTTATGACCATACTCATGAAACGTATTAGTTATTAAGGTCATTTGGCAGATTTTTAAAGCAGTTAACAAGTATTTAATGCCAGAGTATTTTTAGGAACAAGCGAATAAGATGAACATCCATTATTCACTGAAATTTTTATCCACTTTATATTTTATATTATTTTTATTTCTTTCAGGTACATAAACAATTACATGCATAAAAATATTTACCATATCCAAGTTATCTAAATTTTGCCAAATGTTTTGAAAGCATACAGTTCTCTTTACCTAAAGACGGAGAATATATCATATTAGTGTATGAAAAAATTAAATGTCGGATAAATCACTTTCCGAAAATTAGAGACAATACAGTAAATATGTGTGTAACAATTCTAGCCCTAGTTTACTAAATATCTCACTCAAATTTTTTTCCTTGAATTGAAATTCTAAAATATCTTTCTTACTGCTTCGAACTGAGTACTTCATTGAATATTAGGCAGGCATTAAAGATTAGAACAATGTCCTGCATTTTCCTCAGCTAAGTCTCGTTTAATCTGTAGGAATTCCTCAAACTGTGTATCCTGAATAAATAAACTCCAGTGTGTACAATTTAGAACTCGCACATTATTTTTCATCCTTTGCATCACACCTTTCGCTCTTAAAAGTCCAAGCAATGTCAGAAATGTAATAACTATGATAATGCAGAATCTCATCTGGAGGAAAATTGGGGAAATTTTAGTAAACTGGGGCCTAGAATAGCAATGAGGCAGTTTTCTTTCTTCCCCTAATGGAGAATATATTAAATAAGTAATGGTTTGCAAAAATGCTTTACAGCACCACAGCACATGATGACAACTAAGATAAATGTTCAAAAAATGTAAAAAGTAAAAATATTTCTTAATAGGAGAGATTCTGAGCAAAGTTTTTTCAACCAAGTTTTCTGAGCCTGAATTTGGAAGCCTCATTGATAATATGAACTACTGCCGTGGTAAGTCACAAAAAAGTCCAAATTGTTAGTATTAAATGGTAAAAATACAAGCAAATGATTTTTAAAATACCCAAGGTTAAAAATGATTTCAAGGGATGTATTTGCTCCTATACAAGTCTGGCCGAACTGCAACAACATAGACCCTAATCTGTACTTACAAAATGCACTAGCAGATCAGGGTTTATGTTGTTTATTTTGCTGATTACTCAAAAAAAACCCTGCATAGACAAAGATCTGCCGTGGCATATTGTGATGACAGATTTTGGTCTATGCAGCTTACAGTTGGACCCAAGTATGTCAACGGGTCTTAAAATAACTGTAACATGGGATTCATCTGTTCTAGCATTACTGTGTACATCATCTGTGTACTGAAACAACTTCTCATCCCACAACTCAAAGTCAATGATGAAAATAAAATCTGATTTGGTGAAATTTCATTTCAATATGTAAAAGAAAAATGTTTTCTTTCAAAACTAGCACCCAAACACAAGACTGACCTTGTATTAAAGTGTGTTTGTGAAGGGAGAGTACTCCTCCATACTTTTCCCAGGAGATGACTGGCTGAGGGTTTCCCACTGCAGAGCATTCCAAAACAACATCATGACCAACTTCTCCTTTGATCTTTGAGTAGGATGTAATTATGGCAGTTTCCTGCTTTGGAACTGTGGGTAGAAAAAGAGACTACAACATTGGTGGATGTGTAGTAATAAATTTTGCTAGAGCAATTGATTATGGAAGTGTTTTACCAGCATTTCCATGGGCCAAAGGAAAGAAACCCAAAGATCTGAAATTTTGAAATTTTACATTAATTGGCATTGTAAAAAAACTCATATGGTTCATGTACATTTTGTAGCATTCAAATCTTTTGAACAGTGGGCAGCGATGTAGCAACAACCACAATGAGGGGAGGGGAAGGAGGACAAAATTGCCCAAACACCTGTTTTTTTAAATTGAGAGGTAGCATAAGAATCAAGTGTGGGGTGGGGGTGGGGGTGGGGCAGGGAATGAGATTGTCAAATTGTCAATTTTAATTGCAGACCTGATGTTGCAACAGATCTAGATATAGTGTTAAAAATAACCTTCTTATTTTAATAAAGTAAACACTCTTTAATTTGCCTAACTAAACCTTCATCTTTTCTAACATTATTTTTGCCACTCAACTGACTTCTGCTAAAGTCTATGCCAACCAAATTATCAGGGCATAACCACCTAATATTTGAAATGGCTACTCTAATTTTCAAGTAGATTGCCCAAGTTTGCCCAAGTTTGCTATGAAATTGGAGCACAGAATCATTGAGAATTTTTTACATTCTAGTTTTTATGAGACACTTGTCAACAAACAAGCAAAGAGGGGTAAGGAATTGACAAATTTTTCAATTAATGTAAATATCTTTTTATCAAAACAGCCATTTCTGCTGAACTTGAAACATTTTGGAGCACAAGTCATCCTTCAATATTTGAGTAAAACTTCCACAAGACTGCAATGATCAAAACATTGTATGACATTATATACAGGTTAAATGAGTAAATACAGTACTTTATTTCTATATGGAATTTTAGCAGTATGCCTTTATCCCAACAACACTGTATGTACTAGCTTAAAAAAGTCAGGTTCAACTGCAAACAAAGAAGACCCAGATCTGCTATAGCATAATTCATCTGCAAATCAGAGTCTATATTGTTTGTTCTACTGATTACTCCTAACAAACTATACAGACCAAGATTTGGTGGTGCATTTTCGTGAGGGCTGATCTGTGGTTGGTCTAATCTAATGAGTATAGACTGTAATTATCCAGATTTTTCACTCATTTGACATTGCCCCTAAAATGTAATCCAAAAATGATTTATTGCAAGCATAGAGATCCAAATAAATGAATACATTGATTTTGTATTTGGTCTTCGCAATAATATAACATACAAATGTTTCTCATACATTTGTGATTTGTATGTAGTTTGCTTTCATGAAGTTTTAGTTTCAACAAATATTTATTTAGAAATACATACATTTTTAACATCATTATCATCTAATTCAGTATGTGCAGTCTTGAAATACCACCTTTATGCTATCGATGGCTCAAATGATAACAATTTATTATCGGGGCACCTGTTTTCTTGGAAAAAAATATCTGTCTCTCAGTAGATCAGGATTATTGGCATTGTACTGTTCCTGGTTTCTTTAATAGTGTATGTTTCTTTTCTTTTGTGCCCATACTGCAAACATTAGCTTAGTTTTTCTTCTCTTGCTTTAATTTGATCATTAAAAAGAGTACCCATAAACTCGAAGTATCTGAAAAGTCTGATATACAAATGGAAACGGCATAACATTATGGGAAAAATCTATCAACCTACACATGCTAGTGCTTGAGCTAATGAGAAAAATGTGAACATTAAGTTAAGCAAACAAGAAAATGTGAACATTAAGTCAAACATTATGAAGTAAATGGCCAGTCTGATGAGAAATAAATCAGGTTTCTCATCATTTGATTACATTTCCAACATAGTCATTACCTTTTGTAGATTACATTATTACATTAGTGCACAAAATGGCAGTTGATGCAATTGCTAACTTGCATAGACCTAATCCAATATATATTTCCTTTAATGTTTTAACATGAAAGAAACAACATTTGCAATTAATAATCAGACAGACAGAAAGACAACTCATCAGTATGCACTTATAATGGCTGTAATATACTGTATATCCTTGCTTACAAGTCAAGGTCAAACTGCAAGCAACATAAATCTTGATATGCAATCGCATCATGTGCCTTCAGATCAGGATATATGTTGTTTGTTCTTCTGATTGGCCACCCAAATATACTGACACATTATGTGATGGCAGATCTGGGTTTATTTACTTTGCATTGGACCTGACTTATAAAAGTGAATATAAATGGTACTGCATAATGGGTCAGATGGTGTACTGAGTATCATCTTTCTATTAAATCTTTTCTAATCCTAAAGCAATCTCATCTTATTTATTCATAAATTCTACTTCAGACAAAGAAGTACATGTAGGAGAGAGTTGAAATTTGTATGTACTGGTTTCATCTACCAACATCATGTATGCAATATGGTATTTACAGACATCCAAATTCAGAAGTGATTAATTACCAATGCATCAGCAGACAAACTCATATTTTCTTTTAATTCTGTCCTGCATTTAAAATGAAAGAAAACATTTATCAATTTTACTTTTCCATTCACAGACACTAAAATATTTCACATTTGAAAGCAGGTGATTGGTTCAGAAAACTCAGACTGTCTTGTTCTATTGAAATCAAGTGAACAGGTGAACCAGACTGTGGGTACAGTAATTTGAAGTGTCACATGATTTGTTACTGTGGTACTTTATTCCTGATCAAAAATAAAAAGAAGAAAGAAATGAGGAGCTGATGAATGGCTAATGGCTATTTCACCTAAATCAAAGTCAAGATAACACATTATTTACTACCTAAATAGCTAAATATATTTTTGCCTTCAATTCAAAGGGTTTAGAGGGAACAGAAGTTTCATTATTAATGAAAATGCATTCATCATGACTACCGTACTTATCATATTATAATCTCTAGGGGAAAAGAATAATGAAAGAAAGAAATCCCCAAGGCACATTCTTTTTAGTGTACTTGTGATGTGACAATAGATTTAAACAAAATAATGTTAATTCATTTATTTTTATAGGATCTAACATTTGCGGTTAAGTTTCCAATTGATAAGGAAATGTCATTATCATCATAAATGAATAATAGTTTTGTATTTAAATTTGTCATTTCAGACATTAAATACCAACATGAACTAATGCTACAAAAATAAAAGAGAATTCATTGTTTTCCAATTTCAGCACATGTCTGAAGCTAGACTGTGACAAATGTTCATTACAGTATTCTCTCTTTACAATATTGTTCATCAGTCATAAATTGGCCACATTACAAGTGAGAACCCAATACTGAGGGATGTTCCAACATGGCTGTCATAACTGTGCAATAAAATTCACAACATAGTATATAATAACATAAAATTGCATTAGAACTGGGTCTCGTAAGCCAAAATTAAGTGTAATCAGTTAAGCAGCAATAACAATATTTTACCAGTTTAATGTTGTTCATGATTATATCCACATAATAAAGAGGCAGCAGAATAATAAGGGGATTTTATATTGAGGGATCTCTGTATTATTTTCCTATTATACCACACAACTCTCTCTCTCTGTATCTCTCTGTGTCTCTGTCTGTCTGTCTGTCTGTCTCTTATATGACAATAGCCTTCTACATTCTGCCTTTATATGTTCTTCACTGTCAAAGAAAGAGGTACAGAAACATGTGCATGTGTGAATGTAAGGACAAATTCTGAAGTTGCCAACTACAAATATAATAAAGGTGGATGGAAAACAAGGTCCAGCTTTAAAAGTCCAAGTCCACATTTTGAATAATGGAGTTGGGACTCTTTCTCTACTGAATGTGTGTGTATTGTGGTGGGTGTATAATGCTTTCTAGATATGATCATACTCTGAAACTGTCTGTAAGATTCATTACTCTTTGGTGAAGACACCTACTGTGATGGTTTTGAAACAACATCATTTTTATATAATGAAATACATGTATTATATTTTTATATAATGAAATACATGTATTATATTTTTATATAATGAAATACATGCATTATATTTTTATATAATGAAATACATGTATATTTTTATATAATGAAATACATGTATATTTTTATATAATGAAATACATGTATATTTTTATATAATGAAATACATGTATTATATTTTTATATAATGAAATACATGTATTATATTTTATATAATGAAATACATGTATTATATTTTTATATAATGAAATACATGCATTATTTTTTTATAAAATGAAATACATGTATTATATTTTTATATAATGAAATACATGCATTATATTTTTATATAATGAAATACATGTATTATATTTTTATATAATGAAATACATGTATTATATTTTTATATAATGAAATACATGTATTATATTTTTATATAATGAAATACATGTATTATATTTAAGTAAGTTTCATTACAGTTGCGATAAATTATTAACTTCAGTAAAATGTTCACAGTAGCAGAATGCTAGAGGTAATAAAGACTAACACCTGATGCAACTGGTTCAGTTGTTTAGTGTTTCATGGCACAGTAAACTTTGTAATGTTGTACAGTAAACTTTGTAATGTTGTATAGTAAACTTTGTAATGTTGTACAGTAAAACCTGTCTTAAAAGACAAACTCTTCTGCCAAAAAATTAGAGTTTCTCAAGACAGGTGCTCTTTTATAGCAGTGGTTTTTCAAGCCAGGTTTTACAAACAAAGCAAAATGTTCATCACAGTAGCCAATCCAAACTGACCCAATTGTGAAAATTAAACCCACACTTTTCTGGTGAAAAGTCCCATATCTTTACCTGTTCCTCACAGCCTGACTTATGCAGACCACCTGTTATGAAAGAGAACCTATCACGAAAAAGAACATTATTTCATACACAGGTTAATTGTCTTATATAATGTCTTATACAATATGACAACCTCTAATGAGAGATCACCTGTTATTATGAGGGGTACAAGGTCTTCAAGGATATGCTTGATGTACCTTTGAAAGGTTTAGAACCTACCATATTTCAAGTGTTATGTTGGTGTTCTTGGTAATATAAAGAAAAACAAGAAGTACATTTGCCAGTTTTGTTTTTAAACCATTTGCTTTATGTATACTTTTATGTACTCCAGGTATGGCCTTGATTTCACTAAATGAATCTTACTCTTAGAATGAATCAAAAAATTTTAAAAAAAGTTGTTTACTAAAAGCCTTACTGATTTCTGAATCAAGGTCAGCAATTAGATACAATATTTCAACTTGTTGTTAATCAGGTCAAACAGAACTGAATTGAATTTCTAAAAAAAAAAATCAAATCCAGTAGACAAAATTATCATTACAATAACATGTAATAGAATAAAATAAAAACAAAAAAAAATTAAAACTAACAAACAAGTAATTAAATTACATATACATAACAATACATAGCCATAAGTGACTGCTAAAATTCCCAAATAATCTTGTCAAGAAAACTAATTCGTATAAAAAAATACATAAAAATTTAGCAAATTTCTTGTAATGGCAAGCAAATATTTTCACATATACCAAATTTTATTTGTTTAGTTCAATGCCAAATTTTATTTGTTTACTTTGAGTGGTTTTCACTTAACAAGGTTTTTGTATTAAAAAAAAGTCAAAGGCCAAATTTTCAACAATGTATACAGAAATAAAAAATATTCAAATTTTCTGAAAAAATCTAATCAGATCATTTACTGATGAAGACAGATATTCAGAAAAATTGTATTTGTCTACCATGAATTTTTTTTTTTTATCAATTGTGCTAACAGGGATTTTGTCAAAAAGAGTACAAATCAGACAAGTTAAAAATGTCTTAAAACTTTCTGGTGAAAAAGAACATTGCTGTAATGGTTTGAAAATTTAACTTGTGTAGTTTTCACATAATCTTACCAACAAGGTTTTAGTATTAAAAAAATGTCAATGTCCAAAAATTACATAAATATGTACAAATTTTGTTTTATTTACAAAAGGCTGTAATCACTTGAAAATCAAATCAGATCATCTGCTAACAATAATAATTATTACTGGTTAGATGATTTATAAGGACACTGCTAACAACAATAATTATTACTTGTTAGATGATTTATAAGGACACTTTCAACACATATATCTCAGAAGTACACAACATAAATCCATGGGCCACAGGCAGACCACTGACAAATATTGTGTGGCCCAAACATATGTCCTCTAGCATATTTGTTTATGCTTTTGTTTATGGACAGAAAACTTTTACAGTGTGGCCCACTAAGGTCCAGTCAAGGTCAGTTCTGGCCCATATCAACATTTGACTTGTTTACCCTGCTCTATATTATGCAGAGGAAATGAAATCTAAGTGCCTTTTCCCCAACCAAATTCCACAGCAGCTGACCAAGGCTAGATTGGGTGGATGTTGAACATGTGATGCTTGAATTGGGCAACAGTGACTGAGCAAGAGAATCCTCTATAATCCTATAAAGGGTGTGTACATTTCAAGGCTCCAGGTTAAATGTTTTCCTGCTATTGTGCTAAGATAGGGATGGATGCATGGCCCTAGGGCAGACAGCAGAAAATCAACATGTCCCCTGCCGCTATCACAGTGGAGGCATAAAAATATCCTGTATTTTAAGTGTAGCTGTGGTCTCCCAAACCAACAAAGCTTGATATAATAATGTTACAACACATCAACTGTGCAACATGTTTACCAATTAATTATTAAATCAAATTAAGGAAACCAGCATCTATGCACATCTTGATGTAACATTACACCTAGACTCAAAGCAGGCAATAAAACCTATGCACACATCAAAGGCTAAACTAGGATCAAGCCTGTGACCTCTGACCTGTGAGAAATTTCAGAAGTTTGATCTCAGTAGTATGGGAAATAATCAAGTATTGAAAACAGACAGCTTAAGCTTGTCACTGATAGATACTATCAGATGAGAAATTTAGGAAACAAATTTGAATCACATGACCCATCAAGATATAACAAATTTATTTACCATATGGTGAATTTTCAGCAAGCCCCCCTCCCCAGACTGACAGATATCACAATTCTTACAAAGCAAAAATTACTCTAGTTTTCTTTTCTCTAGACACAAAAAAAGCTTCTTTTCATTCCAAACTCCTTGCATAATCTTGCCCTCAAAAAACTCCATTCACGAACTCCAATGCCCCAACAAAGTATCTGAAAACCAACATAAACACCATTTAATTAGATGGGCAGACCAACATGAGTACCTTATTTTCTCTATCTTTTAGGGCAATAAAAATCATTTACTTTTATGTCTGAAAGCATATTAAAAGAATTTATTTGGTGTCCAAAAATTAATGGGACAAGAACACAAAATTGCCCCAGCAATGAAATATTATAATACTGTGCTACCCATGTGATAGTAAAAGGGACATATTTTATATTTTTATGGGAAGAGTAATGAATAAAAGAAAGATCACTGGCCAAATCTTTTGGATTTTATAAAGTCCATCCACAGTGATACAAGTATTAGAGAAATGATTAAATGTGCTTTCCAGGAGACCTGACATGTTTGTCATCAACCAGTACCCTCTATATAATTAGTGGCTGAAAATCTACATAAGAAATGCAATAAAATATAAATGTGTAAAAAAAAAAATGAAAACAAACTAGATCAGAGCTGGTAGCAATTGCTGGATCACAGAGGGCCTCCAATCTCTATAATTTGCTTGGCAGCAGAACTTCATTGGAAAATTAAAGGTGATAGATGGGCATTCAGGGATCATGATTATTTTAATTGATGACATGGAATGCAAGAAATCCATCTCATTTAGAGTCTCATAAACATAAAAGTGCAGGATAACTATGGCTGAAATGCGGTATTTCTTTTTAAAAAAATGCTATGCCATAGAAAGCAAAGTTATGAGGAACAGCAATCATTGGCCATAACTGGTCTAGATGATAATGTAAACACTTGAATTCATCCCAGTCTCATGAATACAATCCAAATTTGTCCTGTGGAACCAGTCAGAAAAATGGACAACCAGGGATTATAACTCTTGTAAATGTTCTTGTGGAATGCTGGAAATCAAATGAATTCAGTGACTTCGTACATGTGTTAAAATGCATGCCAAATTTGGTTGAAATGAAACAGTCATGCTGTGGAACCCAAAATCAGGAAGGTGGGTAATCAGATCCCACAACTCTTTTAAATGATCGCATGAAATGTTGGAAATCAAAACAACTCAGAGTCTCTTCAATATGATGCCACATGTCAATCAAATTTGGTTGAATACAGCAATCTTGGTCCAGTTATTTTGCAAAAACCAAAGTCAGGTGGACAACACATCAGAGGGCCACAAATCTTCTAAAGATTAAAGCCGTAAAAGACAAAAGCAAGTCTATACCAAATTGCCTACAAATATGTGGAATGGTTCTTGAGCTATACCGGTCAAACACAATATCAAATATGATGATGAAGTTAATTGTCAAGGGCCATAACTCTATTCAAAATGAAGTAGATGAGACAAAACCCATAAAAGGCAAATCTAAAGCTTTTTACACACCATATGGCATTACAACATGTTGAATGGTTCCTGAACTATGCTGTTTACAAGAATCTGCTGTTGTTGAAGGATCTACTGATGATGATATGCAATATAGATGTAAAAAGAGCAATAACTCTGGCAACATTGGTTGACTGGTCAATAATCTGTAAACTTCAAGCTCTAGCTAAAAAAAATAAACTGGACATTTCACTCCCTGGTTTGTAACTATCTTTTTCTTTTGAAATTCAATAGGGTATTTTGCAAACACTGAAAAAAACAAAAACCCTGCACTACCAGTCTTAATTATGAAGATGTTAATCACACCTTTTTTAAATGTGTCAAGCTGCTTAATGACTTAGACTAATTCAGGATGTGTATGATTATATGGTTCTATCTGAATAAGTGTTCTCACAGTGATGAAATATGGTTAGTTCAAACATGCAATGAACATCTGGAACTTGAAACAAAAAGCTAGTTTATGTTGATCAAATGTTCCATCATACAATATAGACTGCTTTGGGCAGGAGCAGCTTTCTGACAACTCTTTTTAAATGCCTAAAGTTAATCAATCTTAATGCATTTTAAAATTCCTATATGCATTTTTAGCTGAACTATCTCTGTAAAATATGCAAATACATTGCTTATCTTAAGTTCTGATTCCTCTACCAAATTTATGGTGGGGGAAAAAAAGCTGAAAAAGCCAAACATTGTAGGCAGCTGGAGTTCTGCAGTATGCTAGTTTTTTATGTGAGGTTTATCTTTCAATACTGCAAAATTAGAACTGCTTTAGGTCTTGGGAAGAGTCTTACTGATCATTAATTTGAATTAACAGTCCTAATGAAGCTTGGCAATGGCAACATCATGCTGGTGCCCTTTTAATTTGCATCTCAAAATTCTTGAAGCCCTCAAGCAATTTTAGTCTGCTCCTATGTAAAAAAAAAAATACACCCACAAAACTATAAAACAAGATCATTTGTTAAGGACAATTTAGTTAGGGTTTTATATCTGCCCCATAAAAGAATTTCATCTATCATTGGGAAAGGTGCTTTTGCACTTGGATAATGGTAGTCAAAGCATAATTAAATACAATAAACTTTCCTCTGCCAATCAGCTCATGTGTTAAAGCCTGTTAGGAAAATGTCTTTTTTTGCTGGGGTCAATTGATAGGTTTCAGACATTTAAGGACTGGTTAATCCAAAAGCATAGCTTTACTCAAAGTAAAACACCCTATAAATAAAATCTTGCCAAAAATGAAGAGAAAGTGGACTTTGTACTCATTAATATTCTGTCAGAGCACAAGGGTTAAATTGGGTGCACCAAGTCAGGCATGTCTGTAAACTGAGCATAAATCAAGAAAGATCACAGGGAAAATAGAAGACTGGGTATCACAAATGCATACAATCCACCAGTTTCAACCCTCTAATGGCTGAAAACTGTAAATTTACTCATTGTCTAAAGTTCACATTTGAATACATCTGGCTACATTTTATACAAACACTAAACAGACTAGTTTAACCTCACAGAAGATAGCACTTTCTGTTTTAATTGCTGACACTAAAACTGTAGGCTTTTGCAATACTGTGAAGTCTTTAGTAACTATTTCAGTGACTGAGCCTAGGCAAGAAAAGGGCTGAATGCTAAATGTTCCCTTTCCTCCCACTGAGGAGGCCCAATGAAAAATGTGGTATTCCTCAAAAGCATTGAAATACCATGTGACTACCAGTAAAATGAAAATTAAGCCAAACAAATCTGACAAAACATTTCACATTTCCCTCACTTACTTGTACAAGGATTAAAAAATGACCAATGTAAAGACCAAACCCTCAAATTCTAGAAATATCAATATACTACAAGGTTAAATTAAGCAGTTGTTTTCCTATACTTTTTCACATTAAATAACATTATTATTTGTATCAATGAAATGTTGTGAAGATGAAAGTGGAAATTCTAAGTCATTTGGAATAAAGTTATTAGCAAAAATCAAACTGAATGAATGCTCCTAACTTCTTTAATCTTGAAAACACAAAACTCACTTGAAACCTAAAATGTACAAAATAAACTACCAGAAAAGCTTTATTTGGGAAGTTATCATGACATGTGAATCTATAAAAACCAGTCTGTGATGCATAAATTGATCATATTTTATTTCTCTATATAAAACCATCTTTATGCATGATTTCTCTGCTTTCTATACAATGAAAGGAACAATGAATTTGTTTTGAACAAAAAACCCAAACAAACAGATTATTCTCCTGCTTCATATAAAATGGATTTGTTACAAAACACCTGCAGCTAGATCAAAGACTAGGGAAACAGAATTAGGGTTAGAAGTCAAGTTTATATCATAATGTGCTGGTAGATCAGGGTCTATGCTGTTTGTTCTACTGATTACTCCTAACAAACTGCATAGACCAAGATCTATTGACACATAATGCAGTGGCAGATCTGGGTTGGTGCAGGTTGCAGTTTGACTCGATTATAAATGAGTATATAGAGAAGTTCTTTGAACAGTAACTTGGTTACAAACCTTTAGGAAATTATAGTAGGCATGAAGTGTACTGACCATTGCTCACTAATACTGGTGTAGTTGTCACCTACATATACTAAATATTCATTGTTACAAGTGTAGTTAGACCCATGTTACACTGTGCTATGGGTTGATAAAGAATTTAAAGTAACCCAGGTAGGGTTGTGGGGTGCTCCCCCAATGTGGTTAGTGGGCAGCAATACAACAACTGGTTGTTACTAATGACCAACATTTAGGAAATGCCCTTGTGAGTCATTGTAGGGTAGCAGAACAAATGTACAAGGCAATCTCCACATCAAGCCTAGAATTTAACTTAAATTTCTTTACAGCCAGAAGGATTAGTAGATCAAAAAATGCACTCGTCCTGGAGAATATTCATTAGTCCTTCTTATAATTAACTACTAACAACTTAAACTTGACTTAAATTTCTTTACAGAAAGAAGGAGAAGTAGATTGAAAAATGAACTAGTCCTGATGAATCTTCACTAGTCCGTCTTATAAAAAATGCTTGACAAACTGCAATTTACACCACTAGCCATTGGGCTACTGAAATTATGAAAACTACTAGTCAAACACTAGTCATCGAGCTATTGAAATTATCAAAACTACTAGTCCAACAGGAAATTCTCTAGCCTCTGGCAAGTGGAATATCACAAATTTTGAGCCCTGCACAGGCAGACCTTATTTGTGCTTTAATGTTGAGTGTAATTTAGCCATAAAGCCCTCATCTGTACAGCATATTTTATCCAGTTTCACCTTAACAACTGCTTTCCCTTGAACTGCTTGCCCTTGAACTACACTTGACACAATACAAACACCAGTGTATGGTGATTAATCTAATTTGTATGTGTTGTACTTCACAAATAAAAACAATGGAAATAAATATAATTATTTATTAAAACAATACACACATTGCTTTATATTCTTTTAAGATGGTCATAACAGAGGTTCTGTCCATTTATTATAGTGTGTCCAGATCACTCAAAGCCATAGCAATCAAATTTAACACAGTACAATAAATAAAACAATTGTTCCATCATGGGCCTCAAACTAAAATACGTGTGTGTGTGTGTGTGTGTGTGTGTGTGTGTGATCTTTATACAAAGGACATTTTTTAAAAAATCAAAACAGATTCACCAGGTGCCACATTCAAGCCATATCAACTGAGCTTTATAGCTGAAGAAAAATGGCATATATTCTGAGGAACCTAATTTACAGAAGAAGAGAGCCAGATGAGGACCTAGACAGAATAAATCCTGTACATGTATTATCTCTCTATAATTATGAAAAGACCCATATGAGGACTTCAACTAAAACAGATAGTGCATTATCTTATATATAATTATGATAACTGGTAAGCTAGAAGGGTTGGTGTGGCATACTTTGTTTCAGTGAACAGCAGTGGGTAATATAAAAGCAGCAGGAGGGTTGAAAAGAGAAGTGAAAAAATACCATCATGTAAATCTGAGATGTAAAACAACTAATACTCAGTACTAAATGTTTGGGTTTTTTTTAAATTATGAAGGCACTATTTTCTATGCGGTATCAATTTTGGTGAATTTCAAGGTTGCCACAAAAAAATTAATAAAAAAGAAAAATGAATAATAATCCTTCATCCAAGTAATCTGATATCTTCTCCAATCCAAAAAATTGAATGCTGACAAAAATATTATTTTGCAAAACTGGAAACTGATATGCACAAAAAAATGAATCGACATTAACTTCAATTTTTTCAATTAAAATTTGCTGTATCATTTAAATGTTTTTTGGTTTTGCTTTTGTTAAAAAATTTACATTTTTTAAAGAAGAATTAAACAGTATCTCAGCATTTTAATGAATACATGGACTCTGCCACTGTATTTCTAGCAATGCAACAATTTTCATTTAATTCTTGGATATTTAAGAAAGAGTTGACATCTATCAACCATTCATAAGAGCTTTTGAATTTTGTTGATAAATTGGAATCAAGCAGATATTTCCACATGTTTCTGCATATTTTAAGGACAACTATTATTATTATTATTATTATTATTATTATTATTATTATTAGCCATCAGCATTGCAAACAAAAGGATTTTTAGATTTTAAAAAAATAACTATAAAAAAAAAACTTGTTCAACAGGGCAATGCTAGTTCCTTATACAACATCCAAAGACCAATTAATTCCTATTAGTGTCTTTAAACACAACAAGCAAACCTGACCTAGCTGAACACCCATAATGCACTTCTTAAAGCAATGGTATCAATGAGATACTATCACAAGTCTTGTTATTTCTGAAGAACATTTTTTAATTCAGACTCAATGACTTTAAAGCCTTCTTAACAATGTTAAACTGGCAACAATGAATACAGATCCAGGTATTAAAACATCCTTGGTGGTCCCATACAGAAATCTAAAATGAATATTTATTATCTGTGCCCCACCAGAAATCTTGGGTTGTGCTCAAAACTCAACATCTGAGCCAGGCTAATAGATGCAGCAGGCTAAAGAATGAGTGCACCTTGGCCTTCTGGCTTTGTTTATAGCATACACTGCATGTTCATGTGCAGATGCTTGTATCACTGAAAGCAAAACAACCATATCTCCCCAATAAATTCTTTGAGCTGATAAGTTATTAGTTACAGTATTTTCCCCCCAGAAATGTTTCAGACCATAATGCCATGATAAGATATTTGCATGATCTAAATTTAACAACCAAAAAGCCTTACTATGGTGGTATGGTGTTTTATGGTTAGTACCTTGCCCAAGGACATACCACATCAGTCAACAAGGGCTGATTGGAAAAGAAGACTTGTGGTAACCAGGACTTGTACAACACCCTTTTGGTCACGAGTTGTGTGCTAACCACTGAGCCACTATGGCTCCTGTCTGCATTTGCTGCCTTTAGCAATATGCAGGAGATGGCATCAGGTCTAATCTACATCTTTGAAACTACGCAAAACAAACAAGGTTTTAACAGGTAAAATGCCAATGAGAGCATATTGGGGGTTGCGTATACAGATTGGTATAAAATATTAATGCCAAGCCAATGGTAAAATTTAGAACCTTGCAAAATGATATGTCATAACAGTGGATCTGGGCTGACCTGGACAGGATACTAACCCATTACCCACTGCTTGCAAGTCTAAGCCGATGAATAAGTCACCATGAGGAGAATGAAATACTGCTCCAAATATCTACTGATTAACATGCATCCTCATCCAAAGTTTCATCACTGAAAAATTGAAACAAAGTTTGATTAGTCTAGGCAAATTCAAGATACAGAGGATGGAACAACAAATGACTGAAATTACAAACATCACTCAACTGAAAATGAAGAGTAGATCACAGTAGATCAGAGTAGATCACAGTAGATCAGAGTAGATCATAGCTTAGAATTGATGATATACACTCCTCCAGATACAAACACATGTAAATGTTTGCAAGTGTAGGCAAAATGGGGACCAAGTAATCAAGGAATAAACAAATAAACGCTGAAAATATACAAGTCACTTAAGTGTGAACATTAGGTAACAATGACCAAGTTTTGTATGGCAGTGCTCCTCTTAAGGAGATGCATCCAAATACCAATTTTCATAAATGTCCTTGAATGGGGATCCATGATAACTGATAGAAGGTGGAACGTAGAGTTGAAAATATAAAATATGCTCAGTCATGAAAATTAAGCCAGTAATCTACTTCTAGTAAGGCAGAGTTACTAGAGATAGAGCCACATACCAATTTTCATCACTGAGGTCCAAAATATTGAGTGCAATCAATGAACTGTTAACATATTATTCATGATTCATGTATAAGCATACATTCCAAGTTTAATCAAAGTCAGATCAGGAATATGAACTCCAGAGTGGAAACAATTCTTAATCAGATGCAACATCACCTCATTAACATGCATAGATTTTGCTCATATTCATTACTGATCTGAGATATTGATGATATAAAGCTATATTCCAAGTTTGATCAAAACTGGATTAAAAACATAGATTTTTGGAGTGGCAAGGCCAAAAGAAACCCATTAAAAATATGCATGTTTCCTATTGCACTGGTTTTAAAATTGGGGTAGATAAGTAGGGTTATTTTTTAAACAATATATATATATATATATATATATATATATATATATATATATATATATATATATATATATATATATATATATATATATATATATATATATATATATATATATATATATATATATATATATATAATGTACTAAGTGCTTCAGGTACTGGGCTAAACTGGCTCAGTTAGATGTAACAAATAAATTTTGGGAACTTTAAAAAAAAAAAAAATTTCTCCAGGGCAAAAAAAAGTGCTATGGTTGGCAACAAAAAAATAGGGATGTTCGGCCAACTGGAAACACATATTTTTTGTTAATATTGACACATGGACAAAGGATACATGGCAATGCCATAACCTCACTAAGCCTTACGGTCAGGTAAGCTATTGTAGTGACACCTACAAGTAACAATCAAATTGTTCAGGCCTTTCCCAGGCTCTCACTTGGTGTAAATCTCTCAAAGACACATGAAAAATCTGGTTAAGCAAGACTAGCATTATATATAAATAAATCAAGGAAACTGTGGCCTGATTTCACTATATTTACAAGTTTTCCATCTTACCAACAGTAGTGAGGACGTGTACATGTATGACATGATTGGAAGTGCGTGTC
The DNA here is from genome assembly GCA_016617855.1 of Megalonaias nervosa. Taxonomy (NCBI): domain Eukaryota; kingdom Metazoa; phylum Mollusca; class Bivalvia; order Unionida; family Unionidae; genus Megalonaias; species Megalonaias nervosa. Next base: position 18,399 of record JAECUM010096228.1, read on the forward strand.
TTGTCCCGTACTATGTTGTATGCCACACATTGGTACTGGCCCTGGTCCTCTTGTGTAACATTGGTGATCAGCAGACTTCCTGATGGCAGAATCCTGTAGTGGTCTGAAATAATAATAATAATAATAATAATAATAATAAACCTGACCTGACTTGTATGATGACCTCTTTAGAAAACAACCTGTCTTGAGAACTATTTTCTATCTGGAAGGGGTGGTCTCTCAAAGTAGGCTTTACATCAATAATAATAATAATAATAATAATAATAATAATAATAATAATAATAATAATAATAATAATAAAGGTAATAACAGTAGCAGTAGTACTTCAAGACAATGGAAGTAACGGAAGAGATTAGAAACATGACCGTTTGATGGCTGAACTACAAAGATTCGACTTTTACAGTTAAAACATGGACCCACATCAAGCTATCTGCTACTTACTGTACATACTCACATATAAGCTGAATAATTTAGGAAAAAATAAAGCCCTGGAAGAAGGGGGGGGGGCAGTCGGCTTATCTGCGAGCCAATGTCTAAACTTGACGTTTTTAAGTCTTTTTGTCGACTACTGTAATGGCTGTAAATCTTGGGACACGAACAAATAATTTTTTACGTGTCCTGCAACAAATGCATGTAAAAAAAAAATCATTTTTGGTGTCCCAACACTTATTAAACTGTTATAAAGTACTATGATTGATTTTGTTATTATTTTGCATGTGCATATTTTCTGATTTCTCCAACACGTAATTAAATAAAGGTAAATACAGACTTCATAATTCGTGGGCCGGTTGAGTTTACCCGGTAGAGCAGGCTGAACTATAATGTACAGCACTTAACACAGTGCAAAGTGTGCATAGCGTCACTTAAATCCTTATTTATTCCCAAACATATTAGATGCACATTTTGCTTGATTCATTGTTTTGACCAAATTGTATTCTTCTGGACAACATTTTCAGCTAGTCCTTAATAGCTGTTTCATTTATGTTGAATCACGTGCTCACAAGTTACTCATTTTCAATGATATAAATGATCCTACAAACTGAGGTAATATTTACAAAAAGGTACACATGTTTAATTGTACAAGGTACATAACCAGCATAACTTACATGTTCACGAAGAGTTGTAATAATAAAGGCTAAAATTCTCATTATAATCAACTGAGATCATCATCAATCTAATTTAGTTTTGTGTTTTGGCTGAACATCATAACTTTCCACACAATGGAAAGCTTGATATTTTGGCATCTCCTTTATTGATAGTTGGCCTGATTTGTCTTTTGTTTTCCAACAGCAATACAGGCCAGTTAATCATTAAAATCCTGAAACTGGCTTGTGCTAAGAGGGAATTTTGACCGGCAACTATACCAGTACATTGATGTGTAATTGTCTTTCATTCCATAATATTAGCATGATTACTGTAGTTTTGTAAAACAGGGTGTAAGGCATACCAGTAAACTTTTCAAAATCCAAGTAAGGAGATTGAATAAAACAATAGGTAGATTGGGACCTAAAATTGGGAGGTTTTTCATGATATTTTTAAAGTCTTGGTTTTACTCAATATTGACCAATCTTCCAGGTGCAATATGCATGAAATTCACAAAGGACGCGCCGTTTTTCCCTGTGACGCCCCCAATTTTCCCCCAGGACATGCCCTATTTTCATATTCTGGTCAGATGTGGCCAAACTGCACAACAGATAAAGGTTAGTCTTAAATAAACAAGCAAGAAAGCCAGCGCCTAATTAAAAGTTAATCCTGCTTATCGATGCAACTATTTTGTGAAAACGACTGGCCCTCCATCATTATTCAAAGAAACCATGTTCTACACTACTCTGTGTTATGCAAGCACCAGCAATTGATTGGCAAATAAATGATTCCAATTTTGTTGAACTAAAGGTACCTAAATAGGGAGCCTCACGGTACCGTACATGTGGCAACTATTTTCCCCTCGTATATCCAACCATATTTCCTTATTGTCAACTTGTAAGGCATTTAGTATTGTTTACTATAAAACAAATGTATTCTGAATTAGTTTTTTGAGGACACATATGCTGCATGTTATGTATTTTCATTCCTTCTTTTAATTTAACGATGGTAATTAATGTTCGTATATACGGTATAAAAATGCCAGGTGTTCACTTGTGTAAGTTTTTTTGGAGGGAATGGTGCTATATCATATGGAGTTACAGCATTCATAGTGATCATTCTTGGGATTGAAATTAATAGTCGAAAATTTTATTGTTGTGATTTATTTTTTGTTCTGGTTATTTTCTGATTTTTGTATTCTAGTAGAAGTAAAAATATTCTAAATTTATGTGAATAATGTTTAAACTTAACATTCTATTTACTGAAGAAGCAAATTCTTTCTAACAAAGTAATTATTTTGTTGCAACAATATTCACAGGTGATACAAAAGAAAATGGCTTCTATAGATTGCATATGATATATCTATTTATGTAGGAGTTTTCTTTCCAAGGATAAATAAAAATTGAAGACATAATGTAATAATCAGGAGTTCTCTGCAAAAATCAGGAGATGTTTTGAAATCAGGAGGTTGGCGTGGAAATTATGACCCTAAGAATTGGGAGGTTTTTCCCCTCCCCCCGTGAGAGTAGACAGGTATGGTGTAAGGTTGCTTACATCAAAGCAAACTATAACTCAGCTTTTATGGCATTAGAATAATTTTTGAAGCATTATTTCTGAAACTTCATTATTTTATTTTTGGAGATATCATTAAAGTTTAGTGCAGTGGTGTCCATGATTCAACTCCAAGGGATGTACTTCATTCAGCGGAATGTACTTCATTCAGCGCAAGTTTAAACCTACCATGTACATGCAGTGGCACCATTATGTAAATATGTTCAGTAGCCTAATTGCGAGCGTTGAATCAAACCATTTTGTTCATTGTGTTGTCATATTGGGATCACATTTTAGTGAGTTAGGTATTTACATTTTCAAGGCAAAATAATTAAAATAAATTAAATAAATAAATTAAAATAATAAGGCGTAATTACTGGTGTACTGATATAAAATGTCCAATGCAATAATGCATAAACAAACAATAATTGAGTCAAAAGGGAGGGGTAGTGTTACAGCAACTCGTGAATGCTCAATTCTTGTCATCATTCGATCAAGTTATACACAAATCTAAATTAGGCAGACACAATAAGAAAACAAAAAATTAAGTAAATTATTTTTCAAACAAGTTTATACCATTTCTTTTTAATAATCATAGATGCCAACCAGAGAGAAGTATATATGTAATTTATGTTAATATAAGTTTGCCTGAATAAATGCATTTAGAACTTACCGCATGCATCTCATGATGCCACGGAGTTGTTGGTCGGCTTATACACGGGTCATGCACTTTTTTAGTGTTTAATCCTATTCAGTGGAGGAGGAGGGCGTGAGTATATACAGGAAGTAACAAAACTGAACATTTCTGCAATCAGTTTTTATGAGTACAAAAAGGAGAACCCGCTTTGAGAGATTTGCTTTTGGGTTTTTCCCAGATGTAGACTTTGCTTTTGGGTTTTTCCCAGATGTAGACTTTGCTGTCAAAAACAGTAGAAATACTTATAATATTAAGCAGTTTCTCACATGCATTCTGGAGACATGATATATTTATGAATATCTCATAAATATTTATAAAACTTTGATAAACATAAAAGTGAATGAGAAAGCGGATAACCTTAGTGTTCATCTCAAATCTGTCTTAATCAATATAAGCTGTAAATTCGCAATGTTTTACACAAAGGAGAGAAATTTGAACACAACACTATATACCTACAGCATTGAGAATCCATCATATACCAATGATAGAGCTTTGATAATCTGTTTGTCATGGCTAAATGGGAACTGACTTTTCACTAAAATTTTTAAGTTGTTTAAACATACTTGATTTGATACCTGTGTACCCATGATTTAAAAGATACAGCATCTGCAACATGGACATAAAATCCTGGTGTCAAGTCTATTCACTCTATCAAGAGACTTATTGATTTATGAGGAGGGATGTGGATGCCAGGGTATAGTGTTACGGAAGTCACAGCTTCTCTTCCTGTTTGTCCCTGCATCCATATTCTAGCTACTTTGGCACCAAACCCCACTCCTACCCCTGTAAAGACACCCAGGGCTTGGAGATAAATTGTCTAAGCACTCATCCTTGGGGTAAGTGAGTTCCAATAGGTACTCATCCCTGTTAATGCTTCACTAGACAAAGTACAGCTTTCCACTACATTAATTACATTCTCGCTAAAATACTAAAAGAACCCGATGCAAGCTTGACACTAACATGGGTCCAAACCATGAAAATGTTATGTTTGGAGAAACACAGCAAGTTTAAAGTCCTATTAATACAGGACCCATTACTTAAGTCCATTACTTAAGTCCATTACTTAAATCTATATTACAAGGTAAGATTTGTAATTTGAATAGATTGTAGTTTCACACCGAGCCCTCTATTTCTTAATGGTTCTTGCATTTAAAATTACACTTTTAAGTAACAATGGTTTTGTTTTTTTACTGTGGACAAGTTTTGCTTTTTTAAAGAGCTCTGACTCTTCTTTCTGAGTTAGACATGTTGGAGGTTGGAGCCAGAATATATCAAAATTTTGTGATTTATCATCAGTTCAAGCAGTGTTTATTTACGCTGAAAAATGTCACCACCTTTCGTATTACTCCTCTAATGCAGACACTGCTTTGGCACAAAATTGTGGTCATTTTATACAGATGGCCAGTATATGGCAGTCTAACAATTACAAAAATAGTCTCTTTTGGACCAAAATATCTGGCCAGTCTGCAGAAAGGTGGACTTGCAGAGTGAACAATTTAGGAAAGTTTCACTGTAGTTAATGTAGTCAGAACTAGCACTATCTTCCATGCCCAAGAGACTGGCCTTTAATTTATCCTCTACCATGATAAGGTCAACCCTTGATGTATTAAATATATTCCAGGGCATGTCCTGCTGCAATCTAGAAATGTAGTTTATATCCCTCATGAATGTGAGTTGTCTACCAGAATATATTTGGTTAATTATTCCCGACACGCCTATTCCATAAATTAGACTGCTTCTGATAATATTAATTTTGATTTATAAATCATGTCAGACTGTATACCTGCCTTATCTTGGTGAGGAACATTTAAGTTGATATGAATGACCTCCAATGGTTAATTGTTATCAAGAATTACATTAGGGTAGCTAATTAAGTATACTTATCTCCAGTTAAACCAGTGCAATTCCTCCCATTGTTGCCTAATTCTGATATAGTTTCTTTTAATTCAGAATTATTAAGTGCAGGTGTTGAAAGATTGGTACAAAAATATTTCTGCCATAAATTTGAGGACACTTCAAGAAGACTAACAGTTACATGCCATTAATTAAGACTTAATACATCTCTCCCTCTTTATAATACGGTAATTGGGGCCATTACCACTTACCATGTTATAGTGAGAACAGTGTAATGTATGGAAGCACAGTATAGTGAGAAGAGTGCAATGTATGGAAGTGCAGTATAATGAGAATAGTGTAATGTATGGAAGCGCAGTATTGTGAGACCAGTGTAATGTATGGAAGCACAGTATACTGAGAACAGTGTAATGTATGGAAGCAGAGTATAGTGAGAACAGTGTAATGTATGGAAGCACAGTATAGTGAGAACAGTGTAATGTATGGAAGCACAGTATAGTGAGAACAGTGTAATGCATGAAAGCAGAGTATATAGAGAACAGCATTATGTACAAACACACAGTATAGCGGAAACTGATCGAAATTTTCCAAAAAATGTTTAAAAAAGAAAATAGATACAACATTAAGCTTCATGTTGTTTTCTTTCAACCCATAATATCATACATTGGTTTAATTTTGGATATATATTTAAGAGTTCATCTGTGTTTGAGATTAAAATCTATCGTGGAAAATTAATAAAGTCAACACAGTTTTTACAAAAATAGTAATAGCATGCCTGGCATGATAAATGTCTGGTCCTGGTCAAAAAGAAAAACAAAATCCAATTCAAAATGTTTACAAAGTATTTCAATTAACTGGAGTTAAGATACGAAAATCAAACCATATGTGGACAAGCTAAATTTTACATTACTTGTTGTAAACTGGAAGGTAAAGTCCAGTTTCATTGACTTTCTCAATTTTCAAATGTCTTAAGAAGCAACACTGCTAAATTATCAACAGGAGAAAATGTTGCACAAATTGAACCACAAGAAAATCACCAAGTTAAGAAATGAGTCTGTCCATTACCTCTGTTATGAAAATAAATCCCATAAAGAAACATGACATTGTAAAATTCATTTAATTGATTCAAAGTATTTGGCCTTTCAGACTAAATTTGTTTTCTTATTAAAGGATGTCAATTTAATGGTGTCAAACAGAATTAACTTTTTTCACACCTTAAATTAAACAGCAGGTGAAATTGAAAAGTTTTATAACTTCTTCATGTCAAATACTTTGATTTCCTGGATCAAAATATAATTGCTTCTCACAGGACAGTGTTCGATACTGTGATGCATAGAGTCTCCACTCCAATTCTATAGAAATAATAAAATAGTATATAAGGTTACAGACACTATGTGGATGAAAAATTTTCATTATTGAAAGTCTGTCAAAAGGTGTACCATACTGAATCTACCCAGTGCTCCAGGGATGTTAACAATGTTATCTAGTATATTGATTAATTAAAGTAACAATGAGTTTGTGACCTACTTTCCTATATCCTAACAGAAACAAACTGGTTCTATTACCATAGTGGATCCCTACACTTATGATGATGATATGACCTCACCTCCTCCACAATAATCCTGGGGTCAAAATGCAAAATCCAATACAGAAACTTTTGTCAACCTACTGTAAAAACATACACAATGTTTAGTTAAAAACTGTGATGGTAATTGGTATTTTTTGTTAAATTTAAAATCTTACCCACTCCCAGGGACCCCAAGGGAGAAAAGTATACCTCATTTGCATGTTTATCCTGCATACATGGTAACTACAAAGTTTCATGAATTTCTACCAAACAGTTTAGGCAAAGATATGATAATGGATAGATGGATGGAGTGAGTGAAATGGGTATCAAAATATAACAGAATCTGAAGATTGTGCATAAAAAGGAGACATTAACATAATACAACAGTATGAATCTTTACACTGCACTGACTGTAAACAACGACAAATTCTCAAAATGACCCGATCACGTAATTATGTCATAATTTACCTGGGTGTCTGCTCTACTCTTGAATCCGAAATGTAATTGAAAATATACGGTATACATTTATGAATCAAAATTCTTTTCCATTCAAAACCAGGTTTTCAAGACCTTGAGCAATTTTTTCCTGGGAGATTAATACTGAATTTTCAATCTTTTCTTCTCAATAACTCATCTAGACTGGTTTATTTGCCTTGTGCTTGATGATTTGAAATGATTTCTAAGGTTTGAGAGGGTATTAGTCATATTCAATTTGTAAGCTTGATTCTTCAAAGAGAGCAAACAAACAGCTTGGTTGAAAAGTTTACACATTTAGTCAATATGAAGTTGCATGTTTTGTGAACACACATTTAATATTCTCCTTTTCTTACCAAAAAATTCATGCTAGATTAAAACTATTCAAATAGGTAATGGCATGTATTTTCACAAGTTGTTAAGTTTTCAATCTCTGTTCATATTTAAGTTTTATCCCATTTTTAAGTCCTATTCAGGTATTTATATTTGCTGTGGACTGCTTTAATCTGTCCACATTAGAGTATATTATAAGGGCATGTTTTACTTTGAAATATATTGACTTACTGTAGAGTTTATACAGTCAGCTGGTTCTGTCCAAAACTGTCAGAATTTTCATGAGCACAGAAGCACATTATTTTTCCGGGGTTTTCTCTACCTATGCAACTTACAGGGACTATAACCCCTCCCAAAAAACCCACAACATACAGATATTAGATTGGTTAAAAAAAAGAAAAGAAACAGCCAATCAGTTGCAACAAAACTTTATAATTATGCATAGAGTTTGCTAATAATAAAAAAAATATTCAACACCTTGATGATATCAGCCAACTGATTTAGTATCAGTAAATTCATTCATATTAAAACTTGTTGCATATCCTGCAATGAAGTTTAATGATTTTAATATACATACCATATATAATTGCTTATAAGAAGGGTCCAACTGCAAATTTTGTAGACCCAGATCTGCCATCCCATAATGCACCAGCAGATCTGGAACTATGCAGTTTATTAGGAGTAATCAGTAAAACAAAACAATACAGACCCAACTCTGATGGTGCATTATGCAATATCAGATCAGGGTCTATGTTGCTTGCAGTTGGACTCTTCTTATTAGTGAATATAAATTGTACTTCTGAATTTGAAAAAGCCAAGGAACATGTCAAACAAGAATATATATTGAAGTTTAAATCTTTTCCACTAGATCCTATCAGGATAAACTGCATTATTGGGAGTCTCTACAGAAACAATACACTGAATGTATATAGTTATCCAATATTCGGGAATTCATCAATTATGTACCTTGAATTGATGTGAAAAGAAAAGAGAAAACTGAATATGATTTCACTGCCTGCAGGGTGTACATTTTGAATAACACTTAAAAGATATATCTACAGTTACCTAAGTTTTGAATACATTATTGCAGGCTTGAGCACTACCATTCCCAATAAATCTGATAATGTCTTGAGAGCTAATTTAGATGAAACTGATAATTACACATTAATATCAAAACACACAACAACAAAAAGTAAATAAATACTTCCAGCAGTGTGCCATTAGTGAGGCACAATTCCATATGGAACCCAAAAACAATAGAAATACTATACTACCTTGCATGATGCCACTGTTTTGATTTATGAAGCACAAAACTTTGATGTTAGTATTGCATGACAAGAAACAATTTGCTTCTTATCTATGAAGGCAAACTAATTTTTCTTTTGGTAACCAAAGTCATTTTGAGTCATACAAAAGAATGAAGGGGCTATGAAGGGTCAGTTTGGGTGTATCCTAATGGGGATCTATATTTTGTGTCAACAGCTGGGGTAGTCTTGAAGACATTGCATTTAAATGGATGATAAAGATAAATTTATTACATGAATTACTTTGAATATTGGGTACACAAGGTAAATGGATTTTTCTGGTAAATAATACCGCTGTTAAAAGTATTTGGTTTTCTGTGATTACATTAGAGGCGTCACATTTGTCTTGCAGTTAAAAAAGACTGAGGGTGTAATGTGATTGTGAAATCTGTCAAATTAAAAAATGTGTCTGTGAAGAATATAGCTGTGACTACTTAATGGCTGTCTGTGAAAACTTTACCCCTTTGAACATTCCTTTCACAATGTTTCACATCTATTCCAGTTCTAATTTTTCATTGTGTTGCAAAGATTTGCATGCTCTGCTGTGCAAGCTTCTAACAAATTCTTCAAATCATACTTCTCAATTCCACAATGATGTAGTCAGAATCTCCAGCACTTTATAATTCAAAAAGCTCATTGGAGTCTCAAACTAGACATACAATGTGGTCACTCCCCACCATTTTATAACTCTCACAAAGCTCACTTATTCTGAGAGCCTCAAATTGGACATGTAATGTGACCCAAGTCCCCTCTACTCTAAAACTCTCACAAAATTCATTACAGCATCAAACTGGACATGTAATGTGACCCAAGTCCCCACTATTTATAACTCTCACAATTCATTACAGAGTCAAACTGGGCATGTGACCCAAGTCCCCACTATTTATAACTCTCACAAAACTCATTACAGCGGCAAATTGGACATGTAATGTGACCCAAGTCCCCACTACTTTATAACTCACAAAGTTCATTAGAACCACAAACTGGACATGTAATGTGACCCAAGTCCCCACCACTTTACAACTGGCACAAAAGTCATTAGAGCCACAAACTAGACATATAATGTACTTCTTGATATTTTGGTAAAAGCAAATAAATACCACAACTCTGTCAAAACCTGCCATACCTGCTATATTCCCAGTGTTAAAGCGTGCCAATGTGTAAAACGTGCCATACCTGCTATATTCCCGGTGTTAAAGGGTTTTCTGAGACTCAAAAATGTTTTGATGTTCCAAGTGGGGTTAGTGCATGTGACACAAAAAAATCAATGCTGCCCACTTGAGAGTATGTTATCTATTCGTATGAGCCAATAAAAAATGATTGGAAATTCAAATCTAAAAAAAAGAAAATAACATCTATTTCCTATGAAGCATTTAATACACTTACAAACAAAAGATAGTTGTTAGATTTAGCATAGTCAAATATCATCACTACAAACATACACATCATTACACTTACATGATCCCAACCATAAAATCCATTGGACAGTGAAACAGAATGCTAGATGCAGACCTTGCTGTTGTAAACAGTTCAATAGGGCATTTGAAGGTAATGCAAGTGTCATTTGTGTTCATCTCTGCACTCATTCGAGATTGGATGGTACTGTTGTTTAAACTTACCTGCATGTTTTGTGTTTGATACATGATATAAAATCTAACTTCAAAGAAATGCTGTTGCTGTTCATGAAATTGCCATAATTAATAAAGATGGCTTAAACAGTCTCATTTAATGCAATGATGTATAATAAAATCTATTCTCCAACACCAGTTTCTTTGAGTTACATAACTCAGAACAAATTGATTGGGTTGCACCATTTTATGCACTTCATCACTGCAAATTATCCCCCACAGCAGTTTTTAAATGATTTAACACACACATCACTATAGCTATTGTCAGCCAATTAAGTAACATCTGAAAGGTTGTTTTTTTTTATCTCTGTCTGCCTTTTAGTTGTGTCTATGACAATTACCTGTATTAACTGCCACATGAGCTCAAAACAGGACTGTTCACTATTTATACATGCTACATGTTACAGGCACATATTGAGATGGTAAAAAATATCTGTTCATTTTTTTCAAAATAAAGATTACTGGAAATAGTGTTTTTGGAAAAACAACCATGCAAATGAGATATATTCACCCATCTCAGGCTGATTTTAGTATAACACAATCATCAAAAGACTGACCATCTCTATCCCAAAGAACCATAGCTATTAAAAATTCAAAACTTAAGTTTTAACAATTTCACATCCACTATCCTTGTCATATAATCTATTTATCATGGACTCAATACGAAGCTGCCACAAAGCATAATGCAACTATCAAGATTAAAAAAATGAGTGTGGAAAGCTTAAGGAAAGGGGACTTGTAAATGTAGAACCAAAAATGACAAATTTTATTTCAGCAACCTTGATCTTTGATTTCTGGGCCTGAGAATCAACAGGGAGGTATGTCTGCCCAAATATAGACTACATATGATGTTTGATGAAAATTGGATCCAGGGAATTCGACTCGTCAAGTGAAGAAAAAAAAAAGTTACCATATTGGCTGACCTTAACCTTTCATTTCTCAGCTGAAGAATCAAGAGGAACTGACTGTGCCAAAGTATAGTACCCATGAAGTTAGATGAAAATTGCAAGAAGGAAAATCACATTTTCAGCTCTACAGACCATGATCCTGAATACAGCTGCCCCAAAAATCAGTAGGCTTTTACCTCTAACCATTGGCTTGGAAGTTGGAGTAAACAAAAGACCACAGCAAAAACAAAAGTTAAACCATCTCATCAATGGAATGATGGATAGACATGAAGATATTGATGTTATATCCTTCAGCAATTTGTGTATATGTGTGTGGAGGGGTGGGGGAGATGAAATGGGAGACAACTCTCACAGAAGTCACCAGCCACACTGTGGAATATGTGCAACTTTATATAACATTTCAAAAGCTATGAAATATCATAACAGTTACTCAAAACTAAAATTCTTCCTATGCATACAAAATGCACAAATGGCAAAAATCATTATAGCCTCACAATGGAATGACATGCAATTTAATGTCTTCACAACACCTAAATTATTCTCTGAAGCTCAGAATCTAGGTCACATAAAAACAAGAAAAAAACAACTTTATCTACTCCAATTCCACTGTGCCTTCAGCATCCCAGATATCTGATATTATTGGGTGTGAAAGGTCAGGCTGAGTAACAGGTAAATTGCTACCTTTCTTGATAGTAGGAGATTAAATTATTTTCAAAGGGAAATGATAATTTCTCTTTTAATTGAATTACACCTGTAAATATGTATGTAGACAAATCGAAAAGAAAGGACTAGGATCTTTGGTAAGACTAACAGATAGAAATGTTAATCAAAGAGTAAACAGTACATTACGAAAAAAATGTTTTTTTTCCTTCTGCCATGTCTAAAACATTTGTTACTTACACAAAGTGGAAGTTATAACCCATGCCCCCCCCCCCAATGAAAGTCTACATTTATACTTTTAATAATATTTTTATATGTGGGTTTTTCAAAAAGACTACTAAGACAAGAACCCATACAAAAACTGTTATGATTTTATGATATGATGTCTACTCAAGCATAAAATGCAATAAAAAGGTAAACAATCATGCGGGTTTGTCATCAACACTATTTGCAGTGCATTAACTCCACTTGCCAAAATGCAATAAAAAGGTAAACAGTCATGCGAGTTTGCCATCAACTCCTTGCAGTGCATTACCTCCACTTGCCAAAATGCAATAAAAAGGTAAACAATCATGCGGGTTTGTCATCAACACTCCTTGCAGTGCATTACCTCCACTTGCCAAAATACAATAAAAAGGTAAACAATCATGCGGGTTTGTCATCAACACTCCTTGCAGTGCATTACCTCCACTTGCCAAAATGCTACAGATTTGGTTGCAAAATGCCAGCTGTAGAAAACTGAAATCTCCAATAACATTATGACATTTAATTTTAATCATATTTAGTGTGACCCTCTGTCTTATATGGTTTTGGTCAGATATTATACATCTTTGTTTAAAGCCCCAATGCCAGTGTTTTTCATAAATTTCACCATTCTAACTAAAGTTTGGATGGAAGCAAATGATTGTTAAAAGTAGTACTATCTGAGATTACCCACTCATTGAAATAATGGAAATATACTGAGATTACCCATCCTTTGAAATAATGGAGATATACTGAGATTACCCATTCTTTGAAATAATGGAGATATACTGAGATTACCCATTCTTTGAAATAATGGAGATATACTGAGATTACCCATTCTTTGAAAAAATCGAAATATACTGAGATTATCCATTCTTTGAAATAATTAAGATATACTGAGATTACCCATTCTTTGAAATAATCGAGATATACTGAGATTACCCATTCTTTGAAATAATCAAGATATACTGAGATTAGCCATTCTTTAAAATAATCGAGATGTTAGGTTTAAACGAGTTTCAAATATTTAGTTTATAAGTAAGATTTGCTACCTTTTAATTTAGTCCCTGAAGTTGCTGGTAATTCCGGTCTTTTTGAAAGTGCTCCAAATGTAGCTATGTGATACATTCGACAAATTCCATTAGAGACTAATCTAATAACAACAACATTCACATTTGGTGAACAGATTGATCTGAGAGGAAATTAAGAGTGGCAGACCTGCTTTTTTAAGTGGATCTTTGAAGAAAAAGCCTGCATTAGATAAAAATAAAACTTGGGTGAATACTGGTGATCAGCTGGGGTGCTCGAATGCTTTGAAGCGTGAATTTGGGCTGAAGACAAGCCCACCTGTTGCAGATTTCCATATTAACTAATAAGTGTATGACATGGACTTGAAACAATAATGTACGTCAGTTATGCTTTTGAAGAAAAAAATACTTGTAAATGCTAGGCCAAGTACTGCATCATATCAAATACAAAAATAAGGGTAGTGTATCAGATAAGGATCACCTACCATATCTGACATAGCATGGTGTTAGCTTCTTACTTTTACAACGGTGATGTAATCAAATTTTGTGTTCCAGCTTTTGACTGAAATGGGTTGACCCACGTCGTCACCAATCAACATCAGATTAATTTGTAGGCATGCAAAATATGGCCAGGTTTCTCAGTTCAAGGGAGAAATTACATAGCTTATAATAGCTCATAGATCCTACAAGAGAATGCTTGATAACATTAACAGAATTTTTAAACACAAATAAATATCATCATACTGGTTAGAGAATTTTTAATTCATACTCTATGGAGATTCGAACCCAGGCTCAACGGGTTGCAGAACCCATTGTGTGCACCAACCCCTATACCATCTTGATCATGCTCACATCACAATGAAAGTTGCTGGTATAGGCATTCATGTATCTATGCTGTTTGCATGCAACTCATAGCCAATAGTCTATACTGAACTGTGCTTTTCCTTTGGCTAAAGATATACATGTATATACAAAGAACCCCACTAGAATGTGCTTCACTGTAGTATGAATTAGGGTGTAACATAATTTGTCCTAACTGATTTTTGAAACACAAGTTTTATTGCCACAATAGATTGGGGACTTATTTCATAATATGAGATGTATTGTATTATTGAAAATTTAAGATTATTTTTCTTTTGATGAATACAGATGTGAGAAAGCTTGTCAGTAGCTTTCCATGGGCTGGTGGTTCTCACCACGGTTTTCTCAGGTTCTTTCTCCTCCAGTTATACTGGCCATCATGTATAGGATCTATCTACTGAATAATGGCATTAAAACCCCAAACATTAGTATAATAATGATAACAACAATCAATACTGGATTAGAATATATCATGTGCTTCTAATAAAAGATTTTTAACAGAAACAGTAATGACAATAAAAGGAAGAAAATCTCTAAAATAACAATAATATTTATTTATAATAAAGAAAAAATTTATTTTCATGCACGAAATTGAGTTCATTCAATTCTAATCAAAATTAACCTTTAAAGAATTGAAATGAAACAGGTATATGTTAAAATTTTTAAAAAAGTAATCAATTATTTATTTAATTTCCTTGTAGCCTGAAGTCTAGATGATATATATCCAACATTTTTTAGTTGACTTGTTCTGGATAATGCCTCACATGTTACATAATACGTTAGCACTGTGGACTATGGCCATTATGTTATAGTGGGGTTATCCTGTATGATATAATAACAGGTAAAACAAACCTACAAATGTGCCATTTATAACTTTAATTGATACAAATGGAATCTTTCTCCAATGTAAAACATATGTCTCTACTAATCCTGTTTTTCTGTCAAGGCAGAAAGGTTCTTATCTAGATTATTGCCTTCCTCACAATTATTAAAATGAAGATTAATAGGCAGGGCTCAAACACCTCGATTTATGAAATGAAGATGAATACCAACAGACTCCATATTTTGGCAGCTGCAGTTGGACTTGCATGAAGATTTACAGTATATCTAATTCATTAATGGCAGAAATATCTGCTTGGATTTTCCTAAACTAAGGCATCTTGCCAAAGGATGGTGTGGATTTTAGGCTTTATTAAATTAACAGTTGAGATATTGGTCTGCTTATTTTTATACAGATCATTTCTTATAGTTTTTCCTTATACAGCATTCCCTCACTAAAAGACCCTTCATAACAACACATTTCCCATTATAAGGTGAGATTGGTCATTGACTCTCTCACTATAAGGCCCTTTATAATAACATGCTACCCATTATAAGTTGAGTATGGTCTTGAGCACCCTCACTATAAGGCCCTTCATGATAACACACTTCCCATTAAAAGTTGAGTATGGTCTTGGATTCCCTCAATATAAGGCCCTTCATAATAACATGCTACCCATTATAAGGTGAAATGGTCATGGACTCTCTCACTATAAGGCCCTTTATGATAACATGCTTCTCATTATAAGGTGTGTATGGTCATGGATCCCATTTAATTAAGTGGTAGTAAACTTATATATATTATGTGCTTCATTATGGGGTTGTCTCAGTGCAGTCTGGTAAATTCAAGCTTGACAAGCAATGTTATAAGTGAGTACTGTATTTATCCTTAATTAAAATACCATGCTGTCTTTTATGTTTTCAGACCCTGCTTGTTCTTAGGCATCAAAATTGATCTGCCAAAATGTTTTGGTGCCTTGTAGTTTTCAGACAATATTTATCAATAATATTTCCAAATATGATTTAAGGAGACCACATTCTGATTTGCAAGTAAAAGTCTCAGTGTGTTTGATTGGCAATTAAATTGTGTTTGCCAGTAATTCAAAAGATACATGTTCTTGCCTCAACTGGTCATTAATGTGTACCTAATTATTTAAGGAAATACTTTTGTTTATTTAGAAAGAAATATTTAATGTGATCGTGAACTTACTGATAAATAAAATAATTTTCAATACTTTGTGTCACCTGTCATATGACTGCCATTTTGTGCATTTGTAAATGGACTGATGCTCATTTGTCAATATGGCTGCCATAGTGGCCACATCTGCTGTCTGATTAGAACCATTGTTGCTAAGGAGTAAGCAGAGCATCATATCAAGTCTTTTGGTGAAAGCCCCATGTTGATATAATTATCCATTCAGGATGCTAGAGACAATGTAACAATACAAATTTAAAGATGGCTGGTTAGATGGCAATATTAGATGTAAGATTGGTCCCATTTTGATTATGACCAATGAAATATCATAAGAAGTGTTGTGGTGAAAACCATGTCAATATGACCATCCATTTTAGATCTGGCAGTAATGCTGGCCATATTGGATGGCATATTGACACCATTTTCAGTTGGTACCAACTATAGATCATAGGAGGTCTTTCAGTGGAAACCCCATGTCAACATATCCTACCATTTATTATGTGCGATAATTAAAAGATTTTCAGGATGGCTGCCATGGTGGTCATATTGGTTTTCAATTAGGCACCATTTTTATTGAGGACCAACCAAATTTGATTAGAGGTCTTTTGGTGAAAATCCTTTGTCAATATGACCTTCCATCCTGGGGGAGTAATGACAAGGTTTTGAAGATCACAATCATAGCAGCCATTAGTCATACTGGATATCCAAGCTGCACCATTGTCATTTAGGACCACCTAGCCTATGGGATGAATGTATGTGCACATTTCTCATGACCTTCATCCCAGCGGTTTTGGAGAAGTAATGATAATAAGACTTCATTAATTGGTATTTACTTCATACAACAATCAGTAAGAATTTACCAACATTTTCATTGATTGAAATTTCATCAGCTATTATACTATTTATAGAGAAAATATGTTTGTTCAGAAAAATCTAACAGAATGTGATTTCTCATTTTTATTTATGAATGTCAAGATGACACTAAATTCTATGCTGTAACCATCATTTTCAGTGATAAAATGTACAATATTTGAAACTCTCATTGACCAGTTTAGATAGCAATTTCTTTTAGGTTAAACACATAGAAGCATACTTTTGGCCTTTTCTATCAACAAAATGGGAACCACACTAATGTCTGCATTATAAGTTGGGTCACAAGCTATCCAGGTATGCTAAGATGAGTAAACAGTGTATTTGTACTTATATTTAATGTAATTATGCTGATATGCCCATTAATTGTAGCACTGACTTTCTAAATCTGCATCAAACATAGCCCACTAACGAGTCTCTTTCTGTTGCTGCTTAAGACTGACTGTCATACATGTACTTCCACTCTGGATACTGAAATACATGCATTTTTCAGTCTTAAGTACCAATCAGAATCCTAATTCATTTGGTTTGAAATATCCAACAGAATCCTAATTCATTTGGTCTGAAATACCTATCAGAATCCTAATTCATTTGGTCTGAAATACCCACAGAATCCTAATTCATATGGTCTGAAATGCCAGTCTGAATCTTAATTCATTTAGTCTGAAATACCCATCAGAATCCTAATTCAATTGGCCTAAATACCCATCAGAATTCTAAATCATTCAGTCTCAAATACCCACCAGAATCCTAATTCATTCAGAAAATCTTATTTAGTTTGTTTTCTGCACAGTGAAGAAATTCTGAGTGTATTTGGTGTTTAGGTTTCCATGACCACTCTATTATATCGCTGAGAGTAGACGGAGATTACTAACATTTCTGTCCTTTTCAAAACTCCACATGCAGATTCATGTATATCTGCATTGTATGATGGATGGACAGTATCAAATATTGTACAACAAGGTACATAATGTCTGTTTTTAACTCATTACCCTTCACACAATGTTAGAAAATTTGTCTTTTATATTTCATCTGTAGCACATTATCGAAGGTTCTAATTTCATTGCTGGTGCAATTTTTCTCCTTTTTGTTTTCTGACACAAATGTATCAATTTCATGACTTCAGATGGCAACATAAATAATTTGTTAGGGCCAGTCAAAATCATATGGAACAACATTCTGTATTGTCTAAACTTTTTCCTACCTTCCAAATTTTCATGTACGAAGAGTTCATGAAAATTAAATGAACCATGTTCTCTAATTGTTCAAGTGGAGAACATTTTATTTCACATCTATATTTTGTATGCACCTGAAAAATATTTCATAAAATCTGCAGACAATACTGATGTCCAGACTAATCCAATGCATGCCTTTACCCCTGGAAGTTAGCAATGAATGTTGGATTGACCCAAATTGTAATTAATCTTTTATACATTTTATGCTCAGATGCAATCTTTGATATTTCACAATTTTCAGACAATATTTATGTAGTTATGGCAAACATCATGATGTTGCTTGCCGACTAGACACTGTATAAATGGTGGCTTCATCTCTTAAACCCACCCCCTCCCCCACCCTCCACTTAACCTTTTGCTTTAAGTTTTTACAGCAATGCTTTGATCATAGGCCAGGCCTCTTTGTTCATGTACATGTATGTATTTACTGTATTATGCATTTACTCACTTAAAGTTGAGTCCAACTGCAAACTACAAAGGTCCTGATCTGTCATAGCATAATGCACCTGCAGATCAGGGTCTATGCTGTTTGTTCATTCCTAACATACTGCAAGGACCCTGATCTGCCACTGGATTATTTGACGGCAGAACTGGGTCTGTGCCGTTTGCAGTTGCACTTGACTTTTAAGCAAGTATATATGGCACTAAGCAATTCATACTGTATTCATTCCCATAAAATATTGATGTGGCATTATTATGCATTTTAAATGTAACGTTATATGTACATTTAGAATCATCCATGCATACCTGTAGTTTTTAAATTGTCTTAAACTTCTTGTAGTGAAACATGTAGACCTCTGCAGGAATATTAATAACAGAAAAAGAAACTTCCCTTACATGGCAGTAGTTTTAGTGAATCAGCTTTATAAATATTTCAAAAGAAAAGGGGAGAATGAAATGAAAATGTCAGCTTCATGATTTGCTTTTCTTGTAGCTCTTTTTATTTCTATGCTGATAGAATATTTTTCATTTGTATTTCCTGTGGAGTAGTATAATCCATAAAGAATAACTTGTGGAAACAAAACTAGGAATATCCACAGGGCTTGAAGTTAACTTTTGTCAGAACTAGTGACATTTTGATGGTTATCATATTTTCAGTAAACAAAAATTGGGCTATTACCACTGTCCACTAGCATGTTTTGAATTCTGAATATGAAATATCACTACCTTGTAATTTATTGACACATAAGCTTGCTACTGTAAATGTTGAACCTTGATCCATACAACATGGATGCCCCATCAATATCATGCAACTGAAGGGCAACATTTTTAAGTTAAGGATGGTGGGGTGTAACTAGGTTGGTGGTATGAAACTTGGGTGGTGGGGTATAACTACTTTAAATCTTTCTTTTTCCCAGAAAAATACGAAACTCAAATTTGTCTTCCTTTTATAAAGACTTGTACCAAACTTGGTTTCAATCTGTCATGTTATTCAAAAGTTATTGAGTGGAGATTAAATTCATCAAGTCCTTAAAACATTCCTGAAAAGAAACAAAAATTCATTGGATAGAAGTCACATGATGTGATGGACAAATGATGAAAACACTCTATGTCCTCTCCAAAGAAATCGTTGGGGAATAAATACATGACCTCGTATGACAAAGCCAAAGGAAAATTTTTGGCATATATGCAGTTAGCAGAACTACCAGTGGAGTAACCTAGGATAAGCTGAAAGGGTTGTTGGACAGTACAATTTTGTGTCACTTATGGCACACAAAAAAAATATTGAATAGCAATCTTTTCTACATTTTAGGATAATGTCTAGTGATAAAATAGATAATTGTAATATAAACAATTTACCTGAGGTAGTGTTTATTATTTTCGTTTTGTTCACTTTAAACATTATCTGTGCTTCTGGGACACTTTCTGGTAGTTGGCATGGCAAGATGAGGTCATGACCTTCAGTGACATTGAGGTGAAGGTCATCTCTGTCTTCAAATTTTTTCAATACTGAAATGAAAAATATCCTTAACAAATATTTTGACCAACATTGACATTTTTGTTATGAAGCTTTTAATGATTAAAAAAATAATAAAGAATCTTTTTAAAAAAATTTAATTTGTCCAGTAAATGATATTATGATAACATTTCTGAATCTAAAGGCAGTTCCAAAATGACTGTAAATCTTGGAACATGAAAAAAAAATTATCATGTCCCAGTATAACATTTTCAGTGTCCCAACACTTACAGATGACAAAAAATGTCAAGACAAAATTTACGAGATCAACACAATTCACACAACAGTGACTAGCTTGTTCAATAACCACATCATAAAACTTTTACAATCTCTGATTGTTTTTGTTATTATTTTGCATGTGCATATTTTCTGATTTCTTTAAACTGAAATAAAATAAAGGTAAACAAAGACTTCGTAATTCATGGACTGATTAGAGTTTACATTGGAGACCTGTACTATAATGTACAGTACTTAACAATGGGCAAGTCATGCTTAGCATCACTTATATCCTTGTTTATTCACAACAATATTTGATACAGATTTTGCTTTTTTCATAGCTTTTACCAAATTGCTCAGCTAGATATACATATCTATTTTTTTATTTACTTTTATCCACAGGCTCAGGAGTTATAATTTTTCTGTGACCCTACACTGTGATGTAACAAATATGAAAAGGTACACACTACTTAATTACATAAAGTGCATAAACTGCACATGTTCAAATATAAGTAATTTATTTTACTTCATTCAAATGTCTTTACACATATGGCATAATTTCAAGCATCCTTGTAGGCACTAAACTTTGCCACTTAGTTGCTAAATCAGCAACAAATTCTGACAACATGGTTGGCCTGGCCTGACAGATATAACAAATAGTGCATCATCTAACCAAAGAAACATTGTGGAAGCAGTTTAACTAGTACAAGTTTAACCACTTACCCTTACATGCTCCTCAAACTGGAATCAAACCAGGGACTACAGAAAAGCAGAGTAATTTACTTCCATGTTGTACCAAAGACTCTGTTTCAATGACTTTCAGTAATAGGTTACTATATCATTATCAGACCAGTACATTACAGCAAATCTAGGGTGTAATATTTGCTTGCTAAAATTGTGTCCCTACAGCAAACCTATACTGTAATATTTGCTTGTTAAGACTGTGTCCCTAGAAGCAAACCTAGGCTGTAATATTATATTGTTAAGACTGTGTCCTTACAGCAAACTTATGCTGTAATATTTGCTTGTTAAGATTATGTTCCTACAGCAAACTTAGGCTGTAACATTTGCTTGTTAAGATTGTGTCCATACAGCACTCATAGGCTGTAATATTTGCCTGTCAAGATTGTGTCCTTACAGCAAACCTAGGCTGTAATATTTGCTTGTCAAGATTGTGTCCATACAGCAAATCTAGGCTGTAATATTTACTTGTCAAGACTGTGTTCATACAGCAAACCTAGGCTGTAATATTTGCTTGTCAAGATTTTGTCCTTACTGATCTGCATGGACAATAAGAATATGTTATTCCACTTTAGCCTCCCCCACCGCAAACCAAAATGTGCTCATGCAACATGGATGCTCCCATCAATATTAAGGACCAAACTCCAAGTCAAATAGGACCTTTAAACTGACATTAAATTCTATGTGAATATGATGAAAATTAAACTTACCCTAGGTATTTCTATTACAAGTCTTGTACCAAATTTGGTTTCAATCCATGAAGTCCTTCAAAGTTAATGAGTGGAAAGAAAGTTTGCAATGAACAATATGGGTAGGATGAAACAGGTC
Organism: Megalonaias nervosa; assembly: GCA_016617855.1. NCBI lineage: Eukaryota > Metazoa > Mollusca > Bivalvia > Unionida > Unionidae > Megalonaias > Megalonaias nervosa. Next base: position 40,451 of record JAECUM010096228.1, read on the forward strand.
ACTATATATATATATATATATATATATATATATATATATATATATATATATATATATATATATAGTGGGTGGATATCACAGGCTATATATACCATAACCATCAAGATTAGTTCTACTTGTGAAAGGCTTTATATCCAGATATAAGGGATCAAAATAACTCTGTGGATAAACTGGATCTTATGATAAGCTTGCCCAAGTCACTAACACTGCTTTTTAATTCCCCACTAGTATCTATTTGATGCTATTACACTTTCTATGAACAAGGCTGAATATAATCTGAAGTGACAGTGATAGCTCTCCTTAACTACAGCTTTCTAACCTGAGAAGATATATAAAGTGTTGGGTAGCATTGATTTACACTCAGAGATCTTTCAGCATGCTGCATATGAAATCCTTCACAAATTTAACACTGCCACTATCAGAAATTAAGAACATAATCACTTGAACAGATCTTCAAGTGGAAACCATTTGACCTAAATATACTTGCAGGTTTTCTGTTCTTATATACACATTATACATATGCTTGTATAATTCCTATACATTTGAAAAACATGGGTTAAATTTTATGTTCTTTGCTAACTGAATTCCTTCCATCAATATAACATTTATTGTACATAATTATAAATATTTTTAAAAAATTTATAACATTTAATAATTTAATAATATTTCAAATTGAAAAAGAAATTAAACTGCTTAAATAGGTATTTTCTTTACAAGCAAAAACCAAAGTCAACAAAAAATTAATTGATGCCAAATGGATTTATCATCTAAAGAAATTCATTCAACCAGCATCATCCAATTACAACCTGACAATAGGCAGATGAAATTTAAAACTGTTAGTAGATTTAAATAAGCAGCATGTTTATCATCCATATTTGGTAATAAATTCTAGTCTGATTAGTCCACTAAAAATGTCCCCAAAACCTACTTACATGTCCAATAGAGAAATGAACAAGATGGATCAAGATAAGCATAGATTATGTGCATTACAATTTACAGTGATTTTGATAGCAGGTGCTATCAATTGATTATCTCAATTTAGGAAGCAACATCTGAAAGGTGTACATAGCCTAATGATCCATTCTCATTTTCTGACAGCTCATTCCAATACAGTTTGAATTTGTCATCAAACTGTCTTTTATAGTCAGTGATCTAAACTGTTGTCCAAGTTATCAGAGATTTTTTAAATAATTCACATGTCCTTTAACCCTCAAGACACCGGCCAAATTCTGTGTCACATTGCTAAATCAATATATGGATTAAGCACTGTACACTGTATAGGTCCATTTTCAGTCGGATGGTAAGCACCATGTGGTTTGTGAATTGTGAATTACCTCTCTTTTATTTCATGCTGGAGAAATCAGAATAATAATAATAATAATAATAATAATAATAATAATAATAATAAAATAATATAAAAGCAATCATAGTTGTTTTTAACAATTTGTGGTTGTGGTAACTGAACAACAAGCATGGGGGTCAATGACATCTGGCAATTTGGTCAATTACATCTTGAAATTTTGTGTCTGCAAGTGTTGGGAGACTAATAAGGTTAAAAAAAAAATTCATGAATACAAGTCTTGGGATAAAAAAATTATTATTTTTCATGTTGAAAGACTTACATTATGTTATTATGATTATTATTATTGCCTTATGTAACAGAATCCATGAGCATAGCTGTCTTATTAGATGAATTTTTATACTGCTCTACCTTACAGAAACAGATTTGTGACTTTAAATCTGTAATAAAAAGATGTTCAATCTGCAATGAAAAGACATAAACAGAAACAACAAAAAACTGTATGCTGATTCTAAGACAATGGCAGAATTGAAACAGCCACACTCACACACCCCCTGTGTGGTGCCCCTGTAGATTCTCTCTTCACATTGTGTATAGTATACTATGTATTCATGAACATCTGACAACATCTAAACATAAAGAGAACCCAATGAACCCTCACTAGATCAGCCAGAATATTGCCCTACAATATAAACACACAACACAGCCAGAATGAATGGATACTGTAGTAAACATGCTGGTGACAGCACCCATGAATTATTTTTTTTGCAAGAAAAAGAATTCCATCAGCAATTTTTATTTAGTTTCAAATAAAAAACTAGTCTGTATTAAAAATAAAAAAATCAGATTCCTTCAAATGAAACTTTTTTCTCACAAAATTAAAGTCACACCTTGCATAGCATTCACCTGAATACACCATGCACCAGCTGCACATAAAGATCAGAGACATTAGTCATCCTTGTTTTAAGTGTACTCAGAAGCAACAAACTTTTTGATGGTTCCAAAAGTATCTCCTGTTTCCCCACAAAAAACTTTGTACAGAAAAAAAAAAATTAACCCTGAAACAAATGCTCTTAACAATAACTGAAAATAATGTCCCATAACTAATTTATGTTGCCAATAATCAATCATCATTCATGTATGTATTTTATTTATTCCTTGTAATTAGGAGTCTTGTACCCTTTTCTGATGGTGTTCATTTGTGCATGATGGTGATGCTTATAACTTATTCTAACCATGTATGAACAATAGATGCTTCCCAATCAGGTCACTAGCAGACGATATTCTGCCCATTTTACCTGGACCATGGGCAACCTGGCAGTTTCTCCTATATGCGATCACCAAAATTTACTATTTTTAACAAGACACACTGAAGAAAAGTCAACTTATAAATCACAAATATAGATACTAACAAACAGCTTGATTTGTGTTCTTTTTATATAAGTAATTTTTGTAAAAGTATCTTGAGACTCAATGAATTTATTTCAACTTCCAAACACCCCATAACGTCAACGGTAAATCTGCCCACTGACCACAAATATGGCAGCTGATGACGTCATTCGGGAACTACCTATAGGTTAATTAATTAAATGACATATTTTCCTTCATCCATAGTTACCACTTATACAAACTCTGCTAACTACTACTTTTTTTATTACCGTACTTTATTTCAAAGACTTTTCCAAGGCTTCATATAGAAATATATAGAAATTAAACTACTTTAGTATCTCAGCATAAATAAGTACAAATTAGAAGACATAAAGGGGTGCTACTCTATCTGGTAACTACATGTCATTTGATTCACTCAGTTTATTTAATTGTTTCTTATTTCTTCATTAATTTTGGGAGGAAAAAAACACAATGAAAAAAATTTAATTTAAAAAATGACACTGTATTCAATTTTATGTGACAGCAGATCAGGGTCTGTTGTTTGCAGTAATGCTAGACTTCTAAGTGAGTATATATGGCAATCAACTTCTACATGAGTATATATAGTAAATTGACTTTTAAGCAAGTGTATATGGTAAATATGTTGGCACTGTAACAGAAATATTCACCCTGCTATAATATTTAGATTCTACAATACAAGAACCATAATATTTATGATAACAAATGGGGGGGGGGATATTCAATTTGTTGGAGATAAGTCAGTTTTAGAACTGTGAAGTACTTTTATATTTCTGATAAATTTTTTTACACATTATGGATCATATACATGTGCTCCAAATTACTTTAATAATAATAATAATAATAATAATAATAATAATAATAATAATAATAATAATAATAATAACAATAATAAGAAGAAGAAAATGAAGAATAACAATAATAATAATGGGAAAAAATTATTAATTACAATTTTTCACCCCCACCTGTAACTGAAAGACAAATGTTAATTAAGTGTCTGTAAAGATCAAGACAATGATGCATTATTTTGGGGGCAAACCAACATTAAAATGTTAATTTTCAAACTTTAAAATTATGCAATCTCAGGTCCACTGAATCATATAGAAGAAACACATATTCTTGACAAGTTCATTTGCACAATTTTTTTTCAATTTCTCTTGTCTTACTTTATTTTTGTTTTCTTCCACATTTGTGCAAAGAAACATGTGGTAATTGCCATCAATTGTATCCATGTTCAGCAGATCACACAGGCAACCACAAACCTTTATTCATCCAAGTTTCTTTATGGTTTTAGGAAAGGAATTAATCTAGCCACTCCATTAAGATGATCTGGATATTGACTGTCCAAATTACAAGGCTGATTACTGATACCTTTTCAACATTATCAATCAAAAAGCTGATGAATAAATGCAAAATTTGTAAATATTTACAATACTTCATTATGGTGACAATCAGCTTATCAGAGGAAAATGGTAGATGTAAGCAATGCCTGGAGGTGTGTCTAATTTATGTTTGCTGATCCCTTATCATTTAGTGTGATTAACAAGTGGTGATAGGTCAATTTGGCACTTTGTAATTTTCTACTACAAAACTCCATATGCTTTGAGGCAGGCATGTGCAATTTCCTCCTGGGCTAAGCAATATACATGGGGGGAAAAAATCTATCAGCAGACATCATCATGTAGTGGAAATCTGGACCAGAAAACTGTTGACAGCCCCTTAAGTGTTAAGATCTAATAATCACAATAAATATCATCAGTGGACACTGCTCAGTAAACTTCTGAAGGTAACTAAAACTGCATGTGGATGATACAAAAATATTTTGCATTCAACTAGGTGACTACAATTCTTCCATTTTCATTTAACTGACAATATGCTGACTTGCATTAACTGCTATTTAAACACTGCTATCAGAATCTGTTTCATGTTCAAAACGTTTCTCTTTTTATTATGAAAATAAACATGAGAATAAATATGTCAAAAATGCATTTGTTTTATTTTCAATCCCCCAAAACTGATATACAAGCCAATCTACTGATCAAAAGTTAATTTACTGATCAGATGTTCTGATTCTATCAATGTATTTCCTGCTCCCCCCCCCCATCACAAGGAAATGCACTGTAATGTATGTAATGATGCAATGTTTAAAATGTTTGACATTGTTTCTGTAGTTGCAGATAGAAACGACATTGTATTTAGTTGCTAAAAGAAATAATTTCCAATATTTTGGAAATAAATTAATGAAAATATGGAATATTACAAAAGACAAATTTTAAGTTTATGGGGATAAGTTGGACAATTTTCATCCATGATTTAAGTCTTATTAAAGAATGCAAGCCAATCATAGGCAGAAATTACTCTCCAGCTTGATGTCATCTTCGCTAGCCAAAGTTCTGATGTGTTAACCCAATCTACACCTTGGCAGATCAGATAATTCAGAGCTTCAGGTCTGTGAATATCACTGGATGTGGCAGCAAGCCATCACATCCAATTAAAATCAAGTTGTTCAAATTTGAACATTGTTAATACATGATTGATAGAAGGGAAGCACACAATTGGAATGGACTGATAAATAAACAATTTTCCACTGCCCTGCCAGTCTGTATTTGCACAAATACATCCCTTCCTTCAAAAACAGCTGTAATGACTTCTCTCTGGTACCTAACTATACTATCAATGTTAAACTTACAACAAAGTACATGTATCATTTCCAAGTCAATTGCTGCCACCATTTTTGGCTGATGTACAAAGCAACAATGCACTGATGTTTAATGCTGCAAGTTAGTTGGCATTACATAATATGAGAGACAACTCATGAAATCTGATAGATGTCACTATGACAAAGCACTCAAATATCTGATCGATCCAACAAGGTGTAGATCGGGTTAACATATCAGAACCTTGGTTAGCAAAGATGGCTTGATATGCAATGCAGTGTCTCTTTCTTCCTTTGACTGAACAATAATGCTGTGTTACTAAACTATGGTGTAAATGACAGAATGTACATACTGCATTGTATACATACATTTTCAGTGTGGTTAGCTTCAAGAAGCAGCTGTGTTTGCTGTTCCCTGTAACCTTAAACCTCAGTTGCTGCTGATTTTGGAATACAGTCTATTGGATAATTACAACATCACTGTATCTCTGACACATGAGGAAAATGATGCTTCCTGTTATGTATCATGCAATGATATCAGTACTGAAACAAATGTGGAATTTACTATTCAAATATTTCTTGTGATGTTGTCATCTTATTACCACAGACATGGGTTTGAAATGGCCATAAAACCCGAATTTTAAACAAATGCTATAAGTAGTTATTGCATATGCAGTGTTGCATGTTAAGAGTTTCATGCAATTGTTTCTCCAGTATCCCTCAATCTTGACCTTGTACCCCCACATGCTTTTTCATCAGAAACCTGCCGCCCCCCACAAAAAATAATATGCCTACAACTTTTCAGTACTGAATGATATCCATCCATGTCTCTGTTGGCACTAGCAATGGCTAAAGTCATGGAAAATAGAAACTGTAAAATGCAGTGAATATATATTTTAAATCAATGCATCTAGCAATAAAAACATTCAATGTTATGGCTGAATTGCAATATAAGTATTTGATGATTGTGAGTGTAATGTATTTTCGAGATTAAAGTCACTACTACAGCAGTAAAGATTTATCTGTATTTTATTTTGAGGTTGAAATAATGACAAAAGAGACTGCATTTTTGCAATACACAATCTGTCATTTAATTATTTAGTTAGTTTGGTAGTTAAGAAAGAGATGTAATAAAAAAACATAGGTACGATGCTGTCGGGCATTTCTGCGCACCTAAGGTTTCCGTCACCAATACTGAAGCAAAATGCATACTGAATTCCACCGATTGATGAAAATAAAATACTGCAATGCTTGCCATTTAAAATGAGACAATTGTCACCAGAATATTCTTTTCAAAATAATCTTAATTTTGGACACACTAGATACCGCCCCTGTGTTTTCATGACTCATGATATGTCGGCCTATTCTGCGCATAGCTTTGAAAAGACATAATGTTTATTAATTGAACTATGGAAATGAATACATTACTTTGGACTGTTTCTGTCAGCATTTTCATTGAGTAATTAGGTCAGGTTTATAGCTGGTTTTACAAAACTTGACATAACAATGCCAATAAATGGCAAACAAAATTGTGTTATTCAAATATTCATTTTGCAATAAATGATTTTTCCCACAAGAAATTGTGTGAAATAATGCAACAACAAATATAATGAAAGTTTAAAAAATGCAAAAAAAAAGAAAAGAAAAGTACTTAAGTGGAATATTGTTGAATTTTTAAAACTAAAAGTCATAAAGAAACAAATTCCAAAATGATTCAGTGCTTGTAACCTAAAACTGAATATTAAATATGTATAAATTAGAGGGCCATAAAGAGGATTAGTTGCATGCAACTAACTCTATCACCTGCTTTAAAGTTATTATTATTATTATTATTATTATTATTATTATTAAATTGAACTTGAAAAACTAGCAACAAAATACAGAAGGTATCTTAGGTTTCCACTCCCACCTCCTCGACTACCAAGCCCCTTCTCACCATCATTAACCCTCTAAGCCATCAAGAGTCTGTAGAACAATCAAGTTACTAAAAAATTTCTATAATCAACAAAATTTAAACTCAATTTAAATTGAACAACATCAATAATACCTGCCTTGTCTGATATTTAAGGAAGATGAAACTGGAGTGCACCAGGAAAACAATGAACTCCAGACAGACACACACTATCCTACACCTGTACAAGACACCATCAAGAAATGAGACATAGACCCTGCAGGTGCTGAGCCACTGTTTTGCCACTGCATAATTCACATATCCCTGCTTACTGTCATGTGCAGGTGTTTAATTGAGTGAAGCTCACTTGTTAAATGCAACAGCCCCCAGTGCAGATCTTTTATGTTTATTTGTAAATACACACACAGCCTCCTCTCTACAGTACAAAACTGATACATTTGGTAGTGAATCAGAGCTATTGCATCTGAGAGAGGCAACTAATTATCAACAACTCTCAGAAGTTAATCCCTAGACATCTACATGAAAACAACAACCAAAAAGTCAAAATACTAAGCTAAAGTGTTCAAGTTTTTGAGCATATATTTTTAACTGAAGGAACAGATCCTGATATGCTTGCCCTCTATTTAATAGTCACCTATGTTGACAAGTGAAGTTTGTTTGCAGAAATATGTCACAATGAACTTGACCTTTGATCTTTTAACCCCAAAATCTACAGGCTTCTTCCTAACCTAAGTGCAAGCATCCACAATATTTTGTCCTGGTAAGTAATGTAGAATTAAATGTTATTGTGTGGAAATCATTTTTTATTCTTTCAGTTTTAGTCAGCTGTGACTGATAGGGCTCAGTGTTGCTTTTTCTGACCCGTTACCCTAGTCTGATAACTGTCAATGGAGGAGAACTCAAGTTACTGTGCAGAAAACATTGTTCTTCTTTCATTCAAAGTTACTGTAACTTTTGATTTTTTGGGGCCTTAAAATTTATATTCTTATTCCTTATTCCAAGTGCAAAATTTGATAACTGTAACAGTGCTGCATTTTGAGTGAATGCTTGCGGGTTTCCTTTTTCATCATATACCCCCCAAATTTTGACTCTGTGCACCCCCTGATGTGCATTTTCATTTGAAAAAAATAAGACTACAACTTAAATAAGTGGAAGTGTTGGCCAAATTCACAAAAGGCAATAAAAACTGTAAGATGGCAAACATACATGTTTATGGCAGTCAGCTGAGTTGCAATGTAAAGTGTTTGATGGCTGCTAGTGTAATGCATTTCCAAGGTTAAAATCATCTCTACAGTGAAAAAGATTTAATTTATTTTGAGGTTGAAATAATGCCAAAAGAGACTAAATTTATGTAAATACACAATTTTTCATTTAATTAATGATTTGTTAGGTTGGAAAGAAAAAGTAATACAGAAAATATAGGTATTTATTATACTAAATGCCTGAAGATAATTAGTGTACCTAAAGGTTCATTGAGATCAAGATCTGGAACAGAAAATTTGATGTTGCTGCTCATGTCAGGCTAACCAGATATTCAAACATGTTAATGTTTTCACGGGTTATTTGAGCATATGATGAAACTTTAACTGCAAAAATGTAGGTGTACCAAGGAAAATATTAAAGTACAGTGCAGACCTTAAAGTTAAGGTGGCAAAATTGTTAAAGCAATCTGATCATCTGATTTTATAGCACTACATGTATTAGTGCATAATGTATTACTATTTTCCTTTGTCACTCTAAACTGATGTGTGTCCCCCAAACCTGAGGTTGGTGGGTAGTCACTGTGTCCCCTACCCTTAGGAGCACCTGGGGTTGGTGGGTAGACACAGTGTCCCCTACCCCTGGGGGGACCTGGGGTTGGTGGGTAGATAGTGTCCCCTACCCTTGGGATCCACTGTGCAAATCTATTGTGGCTGGTGGAGACCTACCGGTACACTTATTGTGTAAAGATGATTTTTCTTTTAGTTACAGCAATTTTGACCTTCCAGTTTTTGACCCTGAAATAGATACCATTCTTCCTTATCTCAAGTGTAAACCATCCACAAAGTCTGGTAAATGTAGATTATAGACATCTCAAGGTACTGTGCAGAATACAAACTGTGAACAGATGTTCATATGGATGGACAACATCATAATACAATATGCTCAGCCTTACAGTGGGTGTATAAAAATTCTTCAGAATTAGCTTGGTTTCGTTGTTAAAAATTGTGCCACTGCTTTGCAAGAATACTTTCTGGAGTCTGCATGGCACAGCAGCATTATGATTACTATGTAAAAATGTTAACTTCAGTATGAGCATTCAGGGATTTTTCTGCATGTCCTCTGGGGTGAAACAATCCCACCAGTGTAAATGGGTTCCAGTTCCGAAAATATGTTTCAAAATCATGCATCATTTTCCATTTCAGCAATTTATCTTTTCTGAATTAAGCATTCACCCCCCACCCCACCCCACACAATGATGACCCCTGGCCCTATTCCCAATTACCTATGAAAAAATCCCTTTGTTCTTGATTTTGGTACCTATTTGTTACCATAAATAATAAAATTTACAAGATGGAAATAAACAGTCTTGAAAGCTTGTTACCTGGAATATATATTAGAAATCAAAAGTGCCGTGTTATAATGAGGATGCAGTACATAACAAAATATTCACCGCCTTATGGTGGGCCAATAAAAAACTGTATTTCTGCCCCACAATAATATGCTAAATTAAAGAATTGTACAATCCAAGAAATTTTAGTGAAAACTGGCCCAGGTTGCCTCCTAACTTTCATACCACCTCATACAAACATCCAAGCACTCAATGACATATTGTGAAGTTGTTAGAACACACTGTGCAAGATACGATATAACATGTACAATCAGTTTGAAATAAGTTGAGTCTAAATGTGATTATACACTCACCTGCTTTCTGTACAACAGCTGCCTTGCTATAAATTGTCCCCAATCCAGTGGTGGCAGTACATTGATATATACCTTCATTTCCCCTACGAGGAGGTTTACCTTCCCTAAATTTATCTATGTGCAAATTTGTCCCATTGAATATAATTCCAAATGAATTGTTTGTATCAATGAATTCTTTGTTGAATTTCCAGCGCACTACAGCAGTGTGTGGATGAACACGGCAGTGAAGTGTTAGAGAGGAGTCAACGGTGACCACAGTCGATTGAGGCTCTTCAGAGAAATAAGGAACATCAGCTGACAATAAAGAAAATGAATGTTGATTAGATATAAAATTTATTAAATTAGTTTTATAATAATATTTATAATATATTTATAATATTATGACACAAACTGCTTGCATAAAGAGGTATATTGTACTCACAAACTGCATAAAAAGGTGGTATAATATTGCACTTATAAAAAAGACTGAATGCAGAAAATGGTATTGTGCACTTATGCCACAAAATTCTTGAAGAGACTGGTATATTGAACTTATGCCACAAAGTATATGGTATTTTGAACATGTGCAACAAACTACTTAAGCTACAAACTGAATGCATAAAGTGGTATATTGTAGTTATGCCAAATATTGTTTGCAGAAAGTAGTATATTGTACTTGTCCCACAAATTACTTGTAGAAAGTGGTGTATTGTACTTATACCACAAAGAGCATGCAGAAACTGGTACATTGCACTTGTGCCACAAACTATATGCAAGTAGTGGCATATCACACTTATGACACAAACTGCATGCATAAAGTGGTATTTTTCATTTTGCAACTACTTAAGCTACAAACTGAATGCAGAAAGTCATATATTGAACTTGTGCCACAAATTACTTGTAGAAAGTGGTATATTTTACTTATGCCACAAACTGCTTTCAGAAAGTGCTATAATGCACATACACATATACTACAAACTGCACGCAGAAAACCATAAATTGCACATATGCCACCAACTGCGTGCAGAAAGTGGTATACTAAATTATATCAAAAATTTCTTGTAGAAAGTGGTAAGTTGCTTTTGTGCCACAAACTGAATGCAGAAAGTAGTATATTGCACTTGTGCCACAAAACTGCATGCAGAAAGTGGTATATTCCACTTATGCCACAAATTGATCTTACAATTATCAAATGAGTTTACTTGAAAGTGAACATTTGGTAACAAATGCTATTTTGGTCTATTTGTTTATGAAATATGCAATATTGGGCTATCTTCCAATTATTAGATGCCTTAAATATCTGCATCAAGACAAATGCATATACAAAGCTTCTTATACATAAAACTGTGAATGATTGCCATCTATTCATGCGCTTCCAAATTGAATGAACTAATCATTAATGCTGGCTGCATTGCAAAGGGCCCCATTATTACTCTCTGATCCTCAAAGCCTTAAACTAGTAACTTGTGTATGCATAATTCTGAGAAGAATGGCATGCAGGTTTTTTTTTTTCTTTGGTGTTTTACAGCACAGAAATACTTGAAGAGTACAATGTGTCATGCAAATAAAGTGCCACATCAAAGGACACAACAAGCCACTCAGTCTGGTCTGATCCAATAGTGGGAATCAAATCCACAATTGTCTGGTCACAAATCCAATGGCTTAACAACTGAGCAACTATGGCTACGGGACTTTCTGGGGCCATAACTGCAAATATGAAATGGAATCCTAGAAAAGAAATTTGTTCCATGTCTGAGCAATATAAAGGTGCAAAATACATTATGTTAAAATGTAACATTTCTCAGTAAAGTTAAGCAAATGACAATGTGAAATGCTGTTAATTCTGTCATCCCAGAACTGGTCAAAATCCACCAATCCTTGATAAAATAATGCCACAGAAACCAAAGTTAGATGATGGCCAATCTGCAGGAATAATTCCTGTAAATGATGTAATGGAACACAAAAAAGCACCAAAAGACTCATTCAGGATTTTATCACTATAAAATTCCATGCATAATTTGGTTGAAATTCTTAGTAAAGTTAAGTTACAAAAACCAAAGTTAATATGGACTGTTGGAAATGAAACTTGAATAAAGCGGCATACCAAATTTGGTCAAAATCTAACAATTGTTAGAGGATGGAAAAATTAAGGTGCACAACACCTATTAATTATGTGATAGAATATTGGAAGTTGAACTTGTTCAAGATCTCACCAATTTTAATGCTCCATTACAAGTCAGTTCTGAAATCCAACAAATCTTGGTAAAATTATCTTGTCAAAACCATGGTCAGAATTATGTGCAATCAGAGGGCAGAAATCCTTTAAGTGATGCTAAAGAATGCTGGAAATCCAATTCATGTATGGCTTAATGAACATAAAGCAGCACATAAAATTTTGCTTGAAATCCAACAACTGATGCTAAATTTAACCTATAAAAAAAAAAAAATTAGGTGGACTGGCAAACAGAGACCATAAATCTTATAATCTGAGAGAAAAGGCTGAATATCCAGTTATTTGGAGGTGTCTTCAATATACACATGCTCATAAAGTGCTGACGTGCCAACAGTCTTGATGTATCACATTGATATAATCCAGAATGGTTCAAATCCAACAACTCCCAATAAAGTAATCTGGAGCAAACCAAACTGTTGACAGAGAGACAATACGATTACTGTAGGGCTCTCCAAAGACATGGTTGAGTAGGCAGGATCCTTATTAAATGGCAATGCTTTTCTGAAATTATTCACAACTGTAAGCTCTTTGAGAAAATTTAAGGTTTATAGAGGGTTGTCCTGTTTTGTGATTTGTTTCCTATTTCATATATCATTTAAAATACACTCTTCTTCATCTAGTCTCAAAATATTACCACCAATGAAAGCTCTTTGAGAAAATATAAGGTTTAAAGAGGGTTGTTGTGTTATTTTATTATTTGTTTCCTATTTGATATATCATTTATAATACACTCTTCTTCATCTTGTCTCAAAATATTACAGATAAATGATTTTTCACCTATGACATAATGAAATGTAACGAAATTATCAGTAATCCAGGGTTATGAAAAACTACATAGGAATCTCTATTAATGTATTACACAGATAAGTCTCTCTTACAGGAAAAATCTACAAAAACATGGGTTTAACTCATTAATCCCTGCCGCCTCTATAACTCGCCATACTTTCCCTTCCTCATCTCCCGAGTGCCACGATAACATGGCGCACTTTACCTAGCTTGTTTCCCAAGCGCCGAGTCTGAGTGGCAGTATTAGTCTAGGCCTGTATCCCGCACGACGAGTTAAATCGGCACAAACCATTGGTTGATTTCAAGACATTTCCTAATTATGCAGGTATATTAACCAATAAAATTTTAGCTTACATATATAGAGCGAACATTGCCAAACAAAAGGAAAAAAATTTGATTTCGATAGCGGCAAAAATAGTGGAAATATTTAGATTAGAAAATGATGAAAATTACGAGAATCAGCCGCTGGGAGTAGAATTTTACTTGACAGACTCTGACGGAGTATTCACATGAGGTCAAGTTTGCAAGAAAGATGTCAAGATGAGTTTCTGCATACATAAAATGGAATGAATTTCATGTGTCGATAGTGTTAATCTTTCAGTGTGAATTCATAATGGATTTTTATGGATTATTCGTGGCAAGAGAAACAAATTGGTAAGAAAATCATTTATTTTATCTTTATGCATCAGTTTTATTTCCGCATGTAGCATGAAATTTATGCCATTATGTACATAATTTTATTGAGAACTGCTGTGCCAAATTTTAGCTTAAATGAAGGAACATAAATAAGAAAATAACATTTATTGCAAGTAGCACCCTCGGTAAAAATATGCAAGCTAAGTACTCTCAGCAAGTCTCAGTGATACAGGCACTGGTAAGGCTGACACTGCTCTAGGTGATCTCTCTGCATGTATGCTGTAGGGGAATGCCTAGCTATTTGGCTCAGGGGTTAATGAGTTAATGTGTGATGTGGAAAATACTAACACAAAGTATACTGCAGTAAACTGTAAATTGCTCTCATTTTACCCATAAAACTTCATAGGAAGATTAGAAAATGTGGCCAGGGTCCATTATTTTATGGAAAAATAATAACTGAAATTTCAAAGGTAAAATCAGTATGGTTGTGAACTGTGAATAAATCTAAAGTATTTAATTACTGATCATGCTATGGACATATTTACACTGGAGCTTATTCCTGACCCTCCGAACCATTTAAAAAATATCCTCCCAGGTCTAGTTCTGTCAACATAAAATTTTGAAATAAATTTTGTTGCAAATTTTGAAAACTACCAAATTGACACCATTTCCAACCAAATCACACAGCAAGATAATTAAACAGCTATTTCAAATACATTAAATTAAATTAAGTGGGGTGGGGTGGACACAACTCTTCATGGTCGCTCCTACTGATGTCATATAATTTTCTCAGCTATTTCTCAGCATTTTGTAGTTTTTCTGTGATGAATAGTGGTCACTTTATCAGTCAAGCCACAGCAGGACATTTGGAAGGTACTTATTCTACTTTCAAAGCCATGACATTTAGACTTCAAAGAGACATTAGAATCAGCAGGGTTTGTTCAAGTACTTATTATGCCCCAATGATTTGAAAAGGATGGTGAAACTCCTTAAAAATTTGTAATGATTGGCATGAAATATCAGTTCTTTATCTTTGATCTTTCCTACCACACTGTGATTTCATTAGACATTTAATTATGATAGGAATACAAATAGAATATGTTATTCCATGAATTATAATAAAAATATGATTTATGAATTTGTTTTTGAGTGTTCTTTTCTATCGGAATATTTTAATTTGACCACTATCTATACCAATTTATTAGCACAAAGCATTCAAAGTTCATTACTGATCAACCATTTTAGCTGCTTGCTGGACTCTTTGTCCATTTTCACTGTTTGACTTCTCTTTCTATCACTGCTTGTGGCCTGTAGCTATTTGGCAGGGTTTATTCCTAGATGGATAATTAAGAGATTTCAACTAATTTCTAAATAATCCCACTGAAAAACCAACTGAATGCATGAAAGTCATTTTCATGCTTTATTTTTCCAAAACTTAAATTCATTTGTTCATAAAATCCCCCATGTAATGTTAAAAAATTTCCCATTTTAAGTGAACTGGAAGCTAAATCCCCCAAATGTTCAGTTCTAGAACCTGGTGTAACCGATACAGTGATGAATGTTTCTCATAATACAGAGATTTTTTTTCCTTCTAATTTGAAAAATGGTATTCCATACATCATTCTCTCAAAACACAATCCTCCAAGGAACCTTTATGAAGCAGGTAAACTTTTTTTTATCATCATCCTTTTAAAAATCCCCAAAGGTAGTTTGTGAAAGGTAACTGAATGCACTCTGATATTTTCTGCTACATGATACATTGAGCCAAATTACCCAAGTCTAGACTTGCTGTATCATGAAGACAGTGTGATAAATGCACAATTCATGCCACTGCAAGCACCCATCTTGTGTCAAATGCTTAAGGAAATGGAAAAACACATAAATCATTTATGATATGTGAACTCAAAATAAACATGCTTGCAGATATTTTTTGTTCTTCTTATATGGTAATGAGGTATTAAACAGTTAATTAAACAAAACCAAAGAGTAAGAGATATATGTCATGATAAACCTCTTGATAATTAAGGCTTACATTAGTATGGAAAGTCTATGTCCTAGAGTTTTCACAAAATAACCCATTTTTTAAAAATTGCAGTGTGTTCCGAAAAATACATTTTAAAAATTCATATCTAGTATGCATATATAAAAAGGGTTAAATGGAACATCAACACAGTACTGGCTATATTGTGCCGATTAAATGTTAAATTCTAAAATTTTAAAATAATTGCAAAATCTCCAGGAAGATAAACTCTTCTAAATAAATAGTACTACAATATACTAGAAAAAAGTAAAGATTTAAAAATTCTTTAAATGTATATAAAACAAAAAATAAAAATAACAAACAAAAACAAATTCCTAAAAGTACAGACTCACAACGTGTTATATAAACTGCATTTCGCAAAACGTCCAAATATTTTCTCTGGTGGTACATCATCATAATATCTACTACAGAATAACATACTGTAATGAAGGCACCTGTTATTTTCCAATTTTGTCAGGACTTAATAATAATTTAAATATTTATATAAAATAAATTCTGATGACATTTCTTAATCATTTTCAAAATAAAATTCTGCCTGAGGATTCTAAAATCATAAAATGTGTTCCTTTGTTTTTTTCTTATCTGTTTCCTAGGGTTTCAGCCCTTATAATGTTGCTAAAGGATAGGAGCACTTGATTACTACTGATACAAATACAAACTTCTATTTATATATTTTAACTTAACAAATGCAACTTTATATTAAGGAAGACCTAAAAATTATCAAAAAAGAAATATTTCCAAAACTTTCTTTTAAAATTAAAAATAAACTCAGCCTAAATAAATGTAATGGTTCCTTAACAAATGACTCTAAATGAAAAAAGAAAAGAAAAGCAGAAACAATATAAAGAGTAGCTCAATTATTCAGGTACAACTAATCTCTCTTGTGGCCAGCTAATTATGTACAATATTGCATGTGCATTTGTGCCAAAACTGTTTGGTTACTAATAAAATGAAACATATGGTACCATTTTGACCTGCTTGCTGGAATCTATATTAAATTGCAGTTAGCTGTTTCAGAAATCTCATCTGTATACATTTCTACCCCCTTCTCTTGAGAGAGCTCAAATGGAATCAAAGGCAACAGGGGGAAGAATATATATTTCTGTCATGAGAAGGGTTACAACTGACATGATAAATGCAGAATAAATGACAGTAAAGGAATTTGTTCTGAATTCCCTGCAGTTCTCTGTCTGGGACAAAATAATTTACATTAACAAACAGTACAGCATAAAAGTTCATACAAAGAAAATGCTTAACAAATTTAGAGGCAAAATCCTTTTAGAAAATGTACAAGAAATTCTTTTTCTTTGTAGGTATTTAATGTGCAACATAAGGAAATCATTTGTACATTAATAATGTTTTCAACATTCACATTTCATCTTCCATTAGGTTCAAGAATGAATATCTAATTAGAAAATAATAATCTGAGATACTGTATCATTCTTCATCATGACTTTGCCAGTTAAATTAGGATATGTAAGAGATTTAACTTGAATTTTTATAAAGCGCTTTTGTCCAGTCTCTAAAATTTGCTTTCAGTGTATAGTTCTTGTTACTGGTTATTCTTTAATGGTACTTTTGGAACTTAATAGAGTTCGCAACTACAGTCATAATTTCTTTATTGGTATGACTGCAAGTCAGCATCACTCCACACTTGACTTTAAAGTGAGTGGATACAACAGCTGCAGCTGGCATGCATTTCAAGAAAGTATAAATATCTTTAGTTTTTATGCAAGAAAATTGAATATTTCAGCATGTTATATTTTTGCTATGACAAATTATGTTTTCTTACCAACTTTTCCCCCTAATTTTTCCCATAAAAAACAGATGATTGTGCTACTTGTACAATGGAAAGGATTGGTCAGACAGGGAAGGGGGGGAGGAGGGAGGTGAATCTCTCTCTCTCTCTCTCTCCCTCCCTTCCCCTCAGGGTTACATGCACACCTGTAGATTTTTCCAAAGACAGCAAATTGTTTAGAGTTTGTGGATTTGTGCAGGAATTGTAAATTTTCTGCAAATTCTTGTCATTTGTAAAATTTATTATTACTTTACTGATTTCCAAATTTTTTAATCTTGGAACAATTCAGCATGGCTGACCTTATGTTAGTGGCAAATGATACTTAAACAAGATGCTGGCCATGGCATGCAGATCAAGCCTGCCGACAAAAAGACACTGGCCATGGCATGCAGATCAAGCCTGCTGACACCAAGACACTGGCCATGGCATGCAGGTCAAGCCTGCCGACACCAAGACACTGGCCATGGCATGCAGGTCAAGCCTGCCAACACCAAGACACTGGCCATGGCATGCAGGTCAAGCCTGCCGACACCAAGACACTGGCCATGGCATGCAGGTCAAGCCTGCCGACACCAAGACACTGGCCATGGCATGCAGGTCAAGCCTACTGACACCAAGACACTGGCCATGGCCTGCAGGTCAAGCCTGCCGACACCAAGACACTGGCCATGGTATGCAGGTCAAGCCTGCTGACACCAAGACACTGGCCCAGGCATGCAAGTCAAGCTTGCCGACACCAAGACACTGGCCATGGCCTGCAGGTCAAGCATGCCGACACCAAGACACTGGCCATGGCATGCAGGTCAAGCCTGCTGACACCAAGACACTGGCCATGGCATGTAAGTCAAGCCTGTCAACACATATATTCCTGGTCTGATGATGGCTGGATAAATTGGTATTGAAATGAAAGGAAAGTATTTAAAAAATAGTGTGGAAGAATGGGCATCCATCTGAGCTTCTACAAGGAGGAACTCACCCATCAATCATTCTGGGTAGTTATGGCAGGGAAAAGAAGCAATTGCACCCATTTAAAACTGCAAAATGTGCACACAACACATTTTAAGATTAAAAAAAAACAATATTCATGACTTTTTATGGATTTGTAATTAAGAATTTGTGGATTTTTTGTGATGCTTTTGTGGTCACCCTGTTTTCTTTCTCTCTATTCCGACTAAAGAACTTGTCTATACTGGACACGATAGATATTAACTGTTTAGCTATTAAGAACAAGTGAACTGATATTTGATTATATACTACAATGGCTTAATTAGTAGATGTGTGCTTTATTAATGCTATACCAGTTTACCATAGATTTTGTCAGGTGGTCCACACTATGGTAATTTTGGCATCTGCCAGTACTTTGGTAGTTTTAATCAGAAAGAAATGTCACAACATTCCTGAATAATCATCTTTTTAAGAATTTAATAATATTTATAGCATGTTTTCATTTTTCATTACAAAATATATTGGTATGTTTCAGAAATGCCACATTATACCATGGTACAAACTTTTTTGTGGTTATCAGCTCTGGAAAATAAGAACCAAATTATGTGGCCGGTATTCAGAGAAGGCAAAGATACAGAGGAACCAGCTTAGGTAAGGTGCCTGTAAACACTGATACAATTCCTCTCTTTGGCTATCATTTTGGATCTCTTTGGCTATCATTTTGGATCTCTTTGGGTATCATTTTGAATCTCTTGGCTACCATTTTGGATCTCTTTGGCTATCATTTTGGATCTCTTTGGCTATCATTTTGGATCTCTTGGCTATCATTTTGATCACTTCAAACAAAAAGGGTTTATCTTTATTACCCAAAAATTAGAGTTGTAATGATTCTTCAATACATATAAGAATTGCTATATTTTCTGCAACTGTATACTGCATCAATACATGTAGTGCTGGCAGAATGCATAATGCATTTTGATTGTGATAATTCAATAATGTAGAAGCTTGATGGCGATGATACATGGTATATACAAATTAAAGCTGAGAAAAGAAAGAACACTGAAGACCTTTATGTCTTTTCAATAAAATTATCAAGATTTCAGCATTGTTCTATTGTATATTATTATTATCCATATGCAAGACATTAGGTATCTGACTGGTTCCACTACTTTGCAAGAGAAACAACCAGTCTCAGCGACAAAACATCAGAATCAGTCTTTTAGTCATATGTAGTTATCCAAAATGATAAATAAATCATTATGTGGAATATTTCAATTTTTTTAATTATAAACTTATGTATGGAAGACATTCTCTAGATTTAACGTCAGTAAAAAGTCCTTTTGAATGCCATAATTCTTTGCCAAGACCAAAATCCTAAATGCAAATTCCCCAGATTGTAGTAGGATTCTGTATTGTGATGCCATTTTAAGAACAGCCCTGCATAATAATATGAACTGTATAGCCTGGTATGAACACTCCATTATAGCAATATGTATTGTATAGCCTGGTATGAAAACTCCTGTATACCAATATGTATTGAATAGCTTGGTTTGAACACTCCAGTTAAGCAATATGTATTGTAAAGCCTGGTATCAAAATTCCTGTATAGCAATATGTATTGTATAGCCTGGTATGAAAACTCCTGTATACCAATATGTATTGAATAGCTTGGTTTGAACACTCCAGTTAAGCAATATGTATTGTAAAGCCTGGTATCAAAATTCCTGTATAGCAATATGTATTGTATAGCCTGGTATGAAAACTCCTGTATACCAATATGTATTGAATAGCTTGGTTTGAACACTCCAGTTAAGCAATATGTATTGTAAAGCCTGGTATCAAAATTCCTGTATAGTAATATGTATTTTATAGCCATATATAGCTTGCTACTTATATGATATGTATCACATTATATACTGTACAGCCACCTAAGCATTGCAACCAAGCAGAAGTTCCAGTTCAAAAACAATCATTATCACCAATTTCTTGTTGTGCCACCTCCCTTCTTTTTATCCCATGGAAGTGACAGCGTAAAACAAAAATGAAGTAATGCCAAAGAAGTGCTGAATAAATTCTCGATATCCAACTGGGGCATGTATAGAAATATAAATTCCATCTCATACCATATCTAGTATGATATTAATCAAATTCACATTCACTTGTCAAACGCATTCTATGAATTAAATTTTCTTTTTAAAATGTCCTAGTGCCATGTTAGGCCAACACCTATTTTATCTAATGAATTCAAGTGTTTTCTCCATCAGTCCTCCAAGTATTGAACTCTAGGAGCCTGATGGCTGATCATTTTCCAACTGTCATTGGATGAGAGATAGCCCCATTAAATTCTCATTAGCTTTGCAAAAATGAGTTTCAGGTATGTTCATTCTCAATGGCATGTGGGAAATAATAAATTGGACTCTGTGCTCAGGGGTTCTCCATTAGGGAGAAAACAACCTCTGTTGCTTGGCAATCTGAGGGGCTAACTTAGGGTTAAATGACAGACACAATGATAACATGTACAATCTGTAACTTTTCCCTAAGGTACTGAAATGCACTATCCCCCCCCCCAAGGGAATTAATCCCTTCTGGGATTTAGATTTTAATTGATTTTATCAGTATTCTGTTCTTCACCTCTCCAAATTCTCTTCTCAGGTCCTAAATAGTGCAATGAGATAAATTGTGCATACTTGACCAAGCTGGCACTCCTATGAATTTCAACCCAAGTACAAGAATCTACATTAGAAACATCTACCATGAATATCTATATCTATATCTATATATATATATATATATATATATATATATATAAATATATATACACACACATGCCTGCCTCATGTTCAATAGTCTTCTATTTACAAACATCTTGTGCAGAAATGATTTTTCTTCTTTGAGAGACCATGACATCTGACCTTTTGTCAGCAAAATTTGGTAGGCTTCTTCCTTATTATACTAGCAAGTCATCCAAGAAATCTGTTCCAGATTGGTGATGCAGAACTAATGTTATTGTGCAGAAGAATATATTTTTCTTCCTTTAGTTCCTGACCTTGACCTTTGGACTTTAGACCAATGGACTTCTTGTTTTACCTAAAGTGCAAGCCATCTTGCTGGTACTGCCTGATGAGAAATCTAAGGTTGTATTGAAACCAATTTTATTCTTTTAGTCAAATTGACTTTGACCTCAGACCTTTTGACCCAGAAATCTATACAGGGTTCTTTATTCCTAACTGAACTTTTTGTGAGGGAATAAAATTGGCAACAGACAGACAGACACCACACCGTAATATACTCTGCTTGTGGTGGGCATAAAATGATTCTTATCAGAGATATTTTTCTTGTAAAACCATTTTTCAGTTTTGTTTTTCCTTTCTAGCAGCTAAATCCCAAACTCAAAAAAGCTCCACATCACTGTGATACTGGCATGTTGTTATAAGTGTAAATAAAAATGACCCATGATTACTTTACTTGTCCAAGTCCCAAATAAAAATGACCCAAGATAATGCTACTTGTCCAAGCCCCAGATAGAAATGACCCATGATAACACTACATTTCCAAGTCTTGGATAGAAATGACACAGGATAGCACTACTTGTCCAAGTCCCAGACAGAAATGACCCATTATAACACTACTTGTCCAAGTCTTAGATAGAAATGACCCAGGATAAAACTACTTGTCCTAGTCTCAGATAGAATTGACCCAGGATAACACAACTTGTCCAAGTCTCAGATAGAAATGACTTAGGATAACAGTTCTTGTCCAAGTCTCAGAAAGAAATGACCCATGATAACACTACTTGTCCAAGTCTTAGATAGAAACGACCCAGGATAATACTATTTGTCCCAGTCTCAGATAGAAATGACACATGATAACACTACTTGTCCAAGTCCCAGATAGAAAGTATTGATGTTACAAGCTAGCATGCACTGACAGTTGTGATGACTTTATTATACTCCTGAACATACTTGTTTTGTCCTATACTACCTAATTATATTCAAATAAAAATGTTGAAATTCATTTAATTTTTGTGAATATTGTCTTGTAACATACAAATCTTATCAAATTGTCTGATTTTACCTTTTTGGGCTGTCACATGTATGTCTTAAAAATGATGAAAAATCCCCATGCACACAGTTTATATGCTGGAAGAATATTGGAAAGGCTGTTCCCAAACTGGACCAAGGTCTTGCTTATAACCATATCTATTTAACAAGATGCTTCATAATTTTTTTTCCTCAAGAAACATTCCTCATACTGTGCTTCCTATGGACTCAAAAATATGAGCAAAGGTTAAATTTTACAACTTTTTCTATGTGACTATATTAAGCCTTCATTGGCACTCTTTGTATATCATGTCAGATAATCATGAAAACTACAGCATATATAAATAATTTTAAGCAGTCACTTCTGTCACTGTTTCTGAAACATTTATAAAGAATTATAGTTCATTTTATTTCACTGGTATGTAGTTTTCATGTTACTAATATATTTACAGTGACAGTACTTTCTATATCACAAGTTTATTCTTTTTTTACTGGTATGTACTTTTCGTTTTGTGTAAGTTGTTTTAATCATGGATATTTTTGCTTGCTGTTGAAATGACACTTTTGTAGTTTTATCTAGGCCTCACAGTAAAAAATAAACCACGACTTTTTTTGTGTACTATATTCCACATTAAATCCTCATCTGCAGTGTTAGAAAGTTTTTCCTTCCACAAGGGTGGTCTTAGTCTGGGGGTAGATTTGATTTTAAATGGAAAATGATGACACTCATTAATCATTCTTTGTCAGAGGTTTGAAAAAAATGGGATCTTTATTTCAATTCCCCTAGCTCCTGCAAAGATTTTAAAAAAGGATCTTTTTCTCACCAACTGGGTTAAACATTTAAAACAGCAGATTCGGGTCTGTGTTGATGGCTTGAAATAATGTCATGTATATAGATACCGTATATATTTGTATATAAGTGACATAAAACTGCAAACAAATCAGATCAAAATCTACTGGAACATTACCATATCTACTCCTGTACACGCAGATTGTGATCTGCCATCCTGTTATATGCTGACAAATCAAGGTCGAAGTTATTTGTTTTAATTCTTAGTCCTAACAAATTGCATATACCCAGGTCTGTTGGTACATTATTTTTCATTACTTCTGATCATACAGCATTCAGTAGATCTATAGTGGCTCCATTGTAAAAGTCAATAGAGACAGAAAGAAATTGCACTAAAAGCAAAAATGTATTATACTGATGCCTCTGCCAACAATAATGCTGTTCGAAAAGTGATATCTTGTATCTCTCATACTTCACAGTAGAGACAAAAATCATTCATATTGTAGGGGTGCAAATTTCTGTCAATCTATGAAGAACACATTAAGTTGGACAGGTGAACGATTAATTAAATTTATGGGGACTGGCGCATGTTTAAATCGCCGTAATGCACTGATTGGCAAATGTCACTGTCATGGAAGCAGTGGTTCTTAATTAAGCCTTCGTTTATTTAACTGAAAAGGATAGGGGTTAACTTCCGATCTGTATGGAGAACTGTCAGTTTGAATTTTTCCAGGAATCAGTATTTGGTAATCTGCAGTTGTCAGGCAGACTGCATTTTTTAGTGCCTTAACTATAATTTGGATTGGTTACGCTGAATAAGGGGGCGTGATTCCACATGAAAAACTCTCAATTTTAAATGTGCCTATCGCAACACTTTTAATCAGTTGACACCATTTTCTGCAAGAGAAAACAAAGGCAGGGGACTCCGGGTCGAATTTTGAAGAAATTCACTCGTAATTAGGATCCAAGGGATTGGATGTCTGGAAAAATCTACAAACTCAATTCTAGCAGTAAAAGCTTGAAGACACAAGGTATTTTGCGTCAGTCTCACATAATTTCTTGATATCCATATGATGATTTGTTTGATTTATTTGCTTATATTTGCATGATTTATTTGGTTAGATTGGTAGATCAATTTTCTTGATATGAATACAACTGTGCGAGTTCATCTATATGAATCCATACACTGATATTCTTTATATAAGTTTGATGAATCATTTGAACATATAGTCTTGTTTATTATAGGTAAATATGTGTCTAGAATTTCATGCCTTACTTTAGCGATATGAGTTTTGAGAATCCGTGTAAATTCTCTGATTTAGATAATGTCACATGTGATAAAGACTTGAGTGCATATTGACTGAAATTAACATTGTTAAACCATGTGAAATTAATGTTGTTAAACCATGTAGTGAGGTTTCATATATGCTAGAGACTTGAATGTGTGTATTCGCTATTAATACCTTAGTTGAATCATGGAAGGAATTTCATTCATTCATTTGTGTAATTAAGTCGGGACCGGAACTGATGTCTCGGGGTGTTGTTACTGTAAGCAGTGTTGAAATAGTCATTAGGGGGTACATTAATCTAAGGAAACTAGGTTTGTTTATGGTCTGCCATGTTTAGTTAGACCAGATGGCTGTGGGTATCTGTTTGAATTCTGATAGAACTTATCTGACATTAACGAGAGGAGAAAGTAATGATCTCTTCCCAGTAGGGTACCTAACAGAATACTCAGGTTGCCACTTTGTTTACTTTTGCAAGGTGAGATAGCTCTACGAGACATATCCATGTGATGTACCACTGACGTATCCATGCGATGTACCATTGAAGTATCCATGTGACGTATCACATACTTACAAAACCAAAGTGACCACACAAAGTTGGAGGCCGAAAGAGGTGGGACACCTGAGAATTTGGAAAAAGGTAAAAACGGAAAGGACCCAGACTTACAGGCACAAGGAAGTCAAAAGAACAGTCGCAGCGAATTTGGACTGAACCAGAACCATCAGGTTATGAATCTGTACAAGGCAGTGATTTCGATCTTTTCACTTGATTCGATGATGAATTAATTCTATCGCCTAACAGACCGGCTATTTGTATAAGCATATTTGTATTTGAAATTCATTGAATAACTTAAATCAAAAAGTGTATCTTTCTAATGTAATGCATTATCACAATTGTTTATGAATTTTATTGTTTATGAATTGTTGATTAAATTTTATGGTTTGTACATGTACAGGGGCTCGTGTCATTCTGTTTTATATATCTGCTCAGATCTTTATCTATTCCATATATAAGTTTCACACTTTATATTGATATTTACTCATTCCGGGCAAATTACACCGTCGGCGATCACCCTCTAGATAACAATAACCAAAACCATACAACCCACCCCAACAAAGCTGGGGGAGTTCGCAACACATATCCACTGTTCTTGGGGAAACAAGAGTCCCTAAAGCTAATGATACCCTACTAGGCAGCAAAATGTATGCAAGAGAAGTCCAACAATGTTTGAAAGAAAAAAGGCAGCAGGAAGTGTCCATAATGTGCAAGCAGTGCGATGTTGTGTAACTGCTTTGACAAATGTCACCAACAACAACTTCAGAACTAGCAGAATATAATGACCAATTAATCATTTGTAAAATAATTATGTATAAAAATCTAACATATAACTTTGTATAAAATAATGACAGTCAAATTTTAGTTTTACAAACAGTGTATTCTGGTCAATTCACAGATTTTTGTACCAGTCTTATGTAAGTCATAGGGATACAAGAATCACACAGATAAAAAGAAATTATAGCCTTTATGTATTTATGTTTTTATTTTATAAAATAGGAAAATAACAAAGAAAACTTCCCCATATACCAAAATCAGAAGCCTTTTAGAGAAAAGCTCATGCTGATACTACCATCCAGTTTGAATGAGTAGCAATAACAAGGTTTTTAAGATGGCTGCCATGGCAGATAACATGGACATCACACTGGCAATTTTATCATTTAGGACCACCTAGATATCAAAAGGAGTCTTTTAGTGAAAGTTTCATCCTGATATGACCACCCGTTTTAGTGACAGAAAGAGCCCCTTTGGCTTAGGAGGAGGGGCAGTAACAAATGGCTGGCTGTCGAAAGACCATCTCAAGGGCTCTCATGATCAAAACCAGCCATAGTTAATAAAAAATGTTAAGAACCTTATATAGCATTAATTAGAACATTCCTGTTTCACAATTACCTACAAACTCTCTTGTTAGCAAATAAATCAACAGTGTAGAGATTTGCAAATTTTTGTGCATCTTTTCCTGTAATAAGTTTACCTGAGACACAATTCTGTGTGATCTTCTTTAATTAGTCTATTCATAAAAGCACTTGCAAAGCATTAGCAAAGGCTTTTATTTCGTAACAATGATATAACCCACACAGTCATGACTTATAATACAGTGAAGCAATGCATTAACTTCAAGATTCTGAAATTTACAAAGTCAAAAAGTCAGCCAGAAACGGAAAATACGGCCACTTCAATATAGCCAAAACTTTCAGAGCTGTACATATTTTTGCCATATATGTCATTTTCATAGCTTTCTAAGATCTACAAAACTTATAGTTGTTATTAAATAGTACAACTTGTAAAATTTATATACCACAGATATTCACTTAAAAGTCTAACTGCAAACAAAACAACACAGACTCTGCCAGCTGTTGCATAATGTTTATGGAGATCAGTCTTTGTTTTACTGAGTACTCCTTGCAAACTGCCATGACCCAAATCAGCTACATTATGCAATGTCAGACTTTGGCAACTGCAGTTTGCAGTTGCTCTTAACTTATAGGTTACTGCACTTGTACGGGAAAATATGAGTTTTTCTAAGATTTACAGCATGGCTAATGTTGTATAGTTCGGAAAAAACTTGTTCACATTTTCTTATACATGTACAGATGTAGTAACCTTTTTATTATATACTCATTTTGCTTTTCTACACAAGGCTGAATAATAAAAAGAACACAATACAAGAAACAAAGTAACTGAATTTATGCTATATTCAAAAGTAAATACACAAATACAAATTAAACAATACACAGCAAACAGTATTCATGTGCATATATCACCACACAGTGACCTCTGAATTTGATAGGATATTGTGTGCACAGTCCTTCCTTCATTTAAAAAAGAAATCTCATTTTGATCTACTTTAAATTTAGTGTCATATAGTGAATGAATGCCTTGAAACAACTTTTCCAGGTGGTCTGGATTGGAGGAATATTGTTTTCCTGTTAATCCAACTAAATTCTGCTTTTCCAGTTGTGATGGACTGGAGTTGTTAGCTGGGTCAGTTCTGTATGACATACATGTGACTGGATGGACTGGCCTTCATACAAAGCACATGTGTTTCTGTTTTGTTGTTGACAGTTAGGAAGGTGGAAAAAAATATGAAATTCCTGTAAGTAAAACTCTCAAGAATATGCAGGATTAAATATTAATTGTTATTATTTATCAAATTCATTTTATTTCGCAGTGCAGTAAATTCTGATTTGAAGTGTCATTTGGGTTGGATATGTGGTCCAAATGTAAGCAATTATGGTGGTAGGTGACAGCTT
Source organism: Megalonaias nervosa (assembly GCA_016617855.1). Lineage (NCBI taxonomy): Eukaryota > Metazoa > Mollusca > Bivalvia > Unionida > Unionidae > Megalonaias > Megalonaias nervosa. The sequence continues at coordinate 68,473 of JAECUM010096228.1, forward strand.
TTGCTCTCACAGATTGGCATATAGTTACAAGTGAGCAAATCTGTTAGTAATTGACAGTTTTTACTATGGCAGCTTGGCATAGAGTAACATGTGAGCAAATTTGATAATGGTGGACAGCTTTTATTCTGGCAGCTTGGCAAAGAGTTACATGTCAGCAAATTTGGTAATGGTGGACAGCTTTTACAAACAGCAAAGAATAACTTTAAACCAACAGTATATCTTGCACATATAAATTGACCGAAAATGTGCAAAAACTTGATTGTGTCCAATATAATCACAAAACAATTTAATTTGAGACATTTCAAGGAATGTTGCAGGCATGTGTGTCTGTCATAAACAGTCAACATGTTTTCATGGTACAATCCATTAAGGAACAGACCATTTAATTTTCAGAGGGGATGGGAGGCCTTGAATGGGAATTGTTTGAAGAAAAGCAAATTTGACCTTCAGATAGACTAAAAAAAATATTGCTTTGATAGGTACAATTAATTAGTTGAAAAAATGAAATCATGCAGTTAAAGACAAATATAGATATAAAAAAGGAGTGAAAAGAATAAGAGTAATAAGCCTAGGAATGTTAATTAATTATATTGTAATTAAATGGGCAAAACTGAAAAGGAAGCCATAACTATATATGAAATTTGTAAGAAAACATTAAACAAATCAAGCATCTTATTAAGGAAAGATCATGCTAAAATAGTTGGAAAATTTCAATTTGTATTCAAATGCTTCATTTTAGATAAACTGGATAATTTCAGTTTACGTTCAAAGGGTTTACCTGAGAAAAGGTGTAACTCCATTGGAGTTTGGATGATGCTGATTTTTCCACTTGAACTTAAGTGGAAGGAAAAAAATTTGCATGTTTTGATGATATTGACTTTAATGACAAACATAGTTAGTTCATTCAGAATATATTATTTTTGAAGAGAAGTATGTAAAACAAAGATTTTCAAGATGGCCACATCTTTGATGTTACTCTGATAAGCACCATCCTGTAAGCTCTTTTGGTCAATGACCAGTAGAGATAAAAATAGATAAACATTTTTCCAACCCAATGAATCCTCATCCCTTTCTCCATGTTCTTTGTTCCTTTCTCTTATATTTATATCTCAGAATGTAATATATTTGGAACTTAGAGCGAAGGAACTTAAACCTAGGATTGCACACTGTGCAGGAAACAGGTGACAGAATTTTGAGCTGTCTGTAGGGTGGAAAAATAATCAGGTCTCTGTGACAAAATCTAATTGTGGAAATGCGATGATGCTGAATTGGTACCATTTTCCTTCAAAAGCTCCTGCCCCTATACAAAAGCAAAAGTTTCAAAATAATAACTAATTCTGATTTTCAACATGGCCACTGTGTAGTGGCCATATTGGATGTCAGATTAGCACCATGTGAATTTATCAACCGAAGAAATCCCCACATCAATTAAACTTTCTGTTCAGAAGGATGATGATACAAATATTTTCTAGATGACTGCCATACTGGACATCAGGTCATTTTCATTTAGGACCATTCAGTCACCTTATGAAGTCTTTCTGTGATTTTGTTTATATTTTTGTACATTTTATTCATGACTGTGTGTTGTTGTGATTATTTACATCTAAATTTTGTGTATGTGTGTATAGGTTCTTAGAAGAATTAAGTAATTTCCCATTGGATGGGTTAGGTTAGGTAGGTTCTTTATGGTGTGGATATTTGTGAATTGTCATGTAGAAGTACAGTGTGACCCCGCTTTAGCACGCTCCATTATAACATGAATTTGGATATAACACGGTTGTGGTGTGGCTCCCGAAATTTCATACACATATATTTTTCTCGTACATGAAAAAAGAAATTCTTTCTTAAAAATACCAAAAAAAAGTTTGTTGTCATTTTAGGGAAGAGACTGTGTATGAATAATACAAGATGATCATGGCGTGTCTACTGAAATTTTATATGCATTTTTCTCATAAACAAAAAAATAGTGTTTTCTTCTTAAAAGTATGAAAAATAACGTGTAAATATTTATTCAGGAATGGCACAGGGCTTCACCAATGTCGCAAATTGCGATTTTTTTCCCCTTATTGGTGGCAAAATATACCATCTGGTGATTTTTTTTTTTATTGGCGACATTGTTGGCTGTTTAAACTTGTATATACATCCATTGGTTTGGAGTGGAGAAATTCAGAGGCCCCATGAAAGAAAGCCGTAAAGTTGATATAAAATGCACTCAAATTTATCTATTGTTACATAAACAAATTCTTTGTCCATATTGACAAACCATCTTAACAGTGCATTGTTATATCATAATCTGCTTATGTTGACATCTAGCATGAGTAGTGTGTGTTTTGAGATATCCGCTTTTTTTTTTCAAATTTACATTTCTGGTAACGGTGATCAACTGGACAGGGCATTATCTCATAATCTATCTCTCATCGGATTTTTGGCTGCTTGCTAGTAATTAATATATTTACATAGACTGACATTTGTATGTGAATGGT